>JADDOH010006180.1:0-242039 GCA_016648135.1 Agrypnia vestita | reverse complement strand
TATTTTTACGAGTCACGATAATTATTTATATGACAAATTGTTTAATTTTATTCATTCAATATAAATAATTTCATATTTTTACGAGTCATCATAGTTATTTAATTATATGACAGATTGTTTTGTTTTATTCATTTAATATAAGTAATATCATATTTTTTACGCGTCACCGTAGTTATTTATCTATATGATTTTATTATTATTAGTGATGCAACGAATACTAATTTCACAAATTCGAGTATCAAGCCTACTATTCGGTGAATACGAATGCGAATATTTCCACCAAGGTGGGGGAACTTGAACATACTTGTAAATATAATAACCTTGATGCAACGAATACTACCTTCATGAATACGAATATCAGGCCAACTATTCGGTGAATACGAATGCGAATATTTCCACCAATGTGGGGGAGAACGCAAGCATACTTGTAATTGTATTGTTTATGTCTGCTTGTGATATCACTATACGGCGTAGATGAACTAGTTTGAAAGGGCTTATGTTCTGTATGTGCTTGGCGTAGTGGGAATAGTCTTCTCGTTTCTAGGATTCTATACAGGTTTACAGGTGCTGATATTGAAATATATATACAAGGAAAACACTATTTTGGGAACCATTAATTGGATGGAAGATATTGAAGCACACATACACACAAGGAGGACGTTATGTTAAATACATGACTGGAAAGTTGTTATTGGAATACACAGGCGCCACTAGAAGATATGGGCAGTTTGCAGAGAACTTCAACTTCTGTCAGTTAAGGACCTTTTACTATTACTATTCTTTCGCCTTTTTTGCATAACCGTGGATGAACTAGATTGAAGGGGTTTATGTTCTGTATGTGCTCGGCGTAGAGGGAATAGTTTTCTTGTTTCTAGGATCTAATACAGTTTTGCAGGCGCTGATATTAAAATATATATACAAGGGAAATGAAGGGCTACACAGGCGCTAGTAATTGCTCAATTTTGGAGAGTTATATTACTTCGGATCAGGATGCCATCTCAGAAGCAGACCAACTACAGAACTAAGATAAGAACCTTTGATATTATTTATTCCTGATGTTTTCTTATTTGTATCAAATGGAATGTTCGTGCTATATAATTTGTCATTGTCTCATGGTCACTATTCATTTCATTACGTGGGTTCAGAGTTCGACGGTAACGGACGCGGAAACAAATTAGTACTGATGTCGGGACGTAACGTCGGGATTATATCTTAATTATCTTTAGGATAGAAGCGAGGTCATCATACGTGCATTCTGCATTTCAAACGTTTTACTAACATATATAAATACATATTATTGCGTTTAACAAATTGAATATGATCGCGGGAAATAGGCATTCCGTCCGGTTATGCAATGTTAACTTCCAACGTAGCATAATGAGATCTTATTACCGGTGCTAGACTCTCGAGGTTAGTCACGTGTTTGTTGTATAAATGGAATAGTGAAGGGGATTGAAGAATGAGATACACTCGCGATACAGTTAGTTGTATGTAACTGGGATCAAATGACGGGGTGCGTGTTCTTGATCCAGGGGATGAACGGGACTGCGGGGACACTCTGGGTGGGTCTAAGTAGAATTGCGCAACGCCTCCACACAGTTAAAATGTGTTCAGTCAAGCAAAGGTGAAGCATTTCGAATCGGACCAGAGCGTCGTGCCTCAAACACAGCCGGAGGGAAGAAGCCCCTACGTTCTTTCACTCCCTTGGCCCGACGAGCTCGAATTCCGGATATGAATGTTCATGAATGTCAGCTAAAAGACTCAGGTAGCCGTACCTCAATCAAAACCTGCGTTCGGGACCTCATCAACGTACGAGACAGGGCGTTCCGCATGGACGAGCAACTATGAGAAGCAAATGAAGGGGATTGAAGAAAGAGATACACTCGCGATACAGATAGTTGTATGTAACTGGGATCAAATGACGGGGTGCGTGTTCTTGATCCAGGGGATGAACGGGACTGCGGGGACACTCTGGGTGGGTCTAAGTAGAATTGCGCAAAGCCTCCACACAGTTAAAATGTGTTCAGTCAAGCAAAGGTGAAGCATTTCGAATCGGACCAGAGCGTCGTGCCTCAAACACAGCCGGAGGGAAGAAGCCCCTACGTTCTTTCACTCCCGTGGCCCGACGAGCTCGAATTCCGGATATGAATGTTCATGAATGTCAGCTAAAAGACTCAGGTAGCCGTACCTCAATCGAAACCTTCGTTCGGGACCTCATCAACGTACGAGACAGGGCGTTCCGCATGGACGAGCACCTATGAGAAGCAAATGAAGGGGATTGAAGAAAGAGATACACTCGCGATACAGATAGTTGTATGTAACTGGGATCAAATGACGGGGTGCGTGTTCTCGGTCCAGGGGATGAACGGGACTGCGGAGACACTCTGGGTGGGTCTAAGTAGAATTGCGCAAAGCCTCCACACAGTTAAAATGTGTTCAGTCAAGCAAAGGTGAAGCATTTCGAATCGGACCAGAGCGTCGTGCCTCAAACACAGCCGGAGGGAAGAAGCCCCTACGTTCTTTCACTCCCCTTGGCCCGACGAGCTCGAATTCCGGATATGAATGTTCATGAATGTCAGCTAAAAGACTCAGGTAGCCGTACCTCAATCGAAACCTTCGTTCGGGACCTCATCAACGTACGAGACAGGGCGTTCCGCATGGACGAGCAACTATGAGAAGCAAATGAAGGGGATTGAAGAAAGAGATACACTCGCGATACAGATAGTTGTATGTAACTGGGATCAAATGACGGGGTGCGTGTTCTCGATCCAGGGGATGAACGGGACTGCGGGGACACTCTGGGTGGGTCTAAGTAGAATTGCGCAAAGCCTCCACACAGTTAAAATGTGTTCAGTCAAGCAAAGGTGAAGCATTTCGAATCGGACCAGAGCGTCGTGCCTCAAACACAGCCGGAGGGAAGAAGCCCCTACGTTCTTTCACTCCCCTTGGCTCGACGAGCTCGGGCTCTGGTTATGAATGTATGTGAATGTAATAACTCCGTACTCAAGGACGAGATAGGACGTTCCTCATGAACGAGAAATTATAAGATGCAGGTAGCAGTTCGACAGTCAATACTTATGCTCGGGGCCGCTTTAATGAACGAGATCTGTTAGCAGTTTAACAATCAATTTTTATGATCGGGACCGCATTCAGGCGCGCGATGGCATTACTAACACCATCATTCTCATCAGTCACCACCTTTTCTAACTTGCTGTATACAGAGACCTTCGGGGTTCTCTCTTCCCGGCCAGCGAGAAACATATCAGGAACTACACAATCAACTGTAATAATCATGCTGTTTTACCATCATTTAATATCTCTAGTCAATAAGACTACACCGTGGGATCAATCACATCAACTATATTTGGCGATGCTAACATGGCTCTGACTGACGCGCTCAAGGGAGAGTCTTTTCCAGTCACCCAGTTAGTTCATTCAGCCCTTTAATCAGCAGTAAACATCATAATAATCCGGCTCATGTAGCCGCAACGTGGGATCCTCATCATATACACCAGTCAATTTGACTGCCCCGCGGGATAATATACAAACCTTAATATCAGACGCGGGATTTCTTCCTGATATGTTTGTCGCCGGGAAGCGAGGACTTCGGGGGATTCCAGCAGGAGCAATAGAGTCTCGGCTTGATCTTGGTCTGCAGCTTAGTGTGGGAGGTTATGTCTAAACAGGAGTTAACCACCGGATGCGGCGATGCTCTGGGGCCGCATCCCCCTCCCCCCTACAGGGGGGGGGGGGCATCTAGAATCCACGTTTGAACAGAAGTGGTTAGACACTTCTTAAATTTCACTTACAAATCTGTATCTTCCATTCCCTTAGAATCTCGGGCTGCGATAATGTCAGACAAAGCTTGCCCTGAGCCTCTGTTGCGCCTAGTTGTTGTGAATATATATATGTTTGTCTTCCCCTACTATGTACTATGAACAGATTGAGCAGATTGGACAACGTGAGACGCGCTATCGGTAGGTTTCTTACTTGTGTTTTGAATATAACGTATGCTATTATATCTTGTAAATCTGTCATAAATGGGTGCCGCATGTGGTTGTGTTGACACTGTTCTAAGCTGCTATTATGAGATGTTGATAATCAATGCGGGCGGAATCTTTGGCGTATGCCGTTAACTTGGCAACGAATGTATTGTTTTATATTACAGTATTTTAACCCCGATGGTATTATAGTTATGGCGGTTCAATGTAAAGGAGGTTTTGCTACTAGCGTTTATTCCTCAGCTACGCCGCATATAGTTGGCCTTTAGGCCGACTCAGGTCGTGGACGATATCGGCTATCTCTCGTATAGGCGAAACTGTAGAATTCTGGAACGGTTACTAGAAGGGCCAAAATAATTTCGGAAATATGTTAAAACATGTATATATATATATGAATGTCTCTGGCATTTCGTCTATAAGTGTTCGAAGATTATACGTGGAATGCGAGTCGTTAACGGTTAGGCGTTCTACCATCTTAAGTAAATAAATACCTTATGGTAATTATGAGTACGGATTAGTTTCGTGCGTGTGTTACTTCCATAGTTAGGTAAGAATTCGTTCTATATTAGTCTAGTCGCGTTAATAGGAATACGAATTTCACCACGTATCAAAAGAATTTTGGATAGCTACGGACACAATGGAGGGGGAATTTTCCTAGCCACTAGATAGATCACGACTGGCCAATTTTGAAAATATAAATTCTTAACAAAAAAAAAAATATTAGCTTTCATGTAAATATACTTCCGAAGTTCTAAGTTCGACTTAAGTTTTATCTAGAAGCTTAAAGCATAAAGTGTGTGCTTAAAAGTCACAAAAGTCGTAATAAAGCTTAATTCGGTAGCTTAAAGTCTCAAGCTTTGGGCTTTTCGTAAAACTTATATTATTAAACTTTATAGTTAGGTATTTAGCTTAGGTGTACAGGTAGATACGTTACACCACCATGAAGTATCATGTCAGTTAATAAGTTTACATAAAAGAGTTTTCAAAGAATTCACTGTCAATAAGCTGTTAATAGAAAGTCGACATGATGTATTACGGCTTCCGCTATATTAACCAGACTCAAATGCGATAGAAAAAAATTGTTCGATTATAAATAGGCATGTAGGGTCTAAAATGTCGACTTGACGATGATTTCCATCAAAAATTGGTAAATGAAAAGGTGTTGTCAATCATTAGCGTGGATTGGAGTAATATCTGCAGTCATGCAAAATAGAATGCCAATATTGGCATTTGATGATTTCACCGATAAAAGCGATTTAATTTTTATTGTGTTTGATGACAAAAATGATGGCACATGTGATTGCGATGCGTAATTATAATTTTTTAGTTTCGTTATAATATTTTTGTTTTATTATCTGTCATTTATCCTAGTTGATATTTTTCCATTTGCAATACATCTTTAAATTTATTTTTTAGTATTTTGATTTTTATATTATTTATCTGATAAAATGTATAAATTGAATCGTTGTGTTTAAGTCTTTTTTTGTCCTGAATCTTAATTTATGAACATGATTTAAAAAAATATATGTACCTATGCGACAATGTTAAAAATAAAATCAAATATATTTGCATTTTTACACCATGGTTACCCTATAAGCTTTGGCATCCTTATCTGGCGGATATATACCCTAACTACTCACATATTTTATTCAAGAATGTTTGGGCCCATTTGGAATCCGCTATAAGTATTTACGTATTTCGTTGGATATTATTAGTAATAGTAGCCATGGTTACACGCCATGAAATTAACTCTGCTAAATTTTAAAACAAAATTATAGTTGAATACCTAATTTTGAAGTATGTAGAGTCGATGCTACAGCTATTGGACACTTAACCAAAAAAAAAATAAAGCAAGTTGTTATTGGAACTGTATTAAGCGAATGATAACCTTTTTGGTATTTTTTGTGTAGAATTTATTGGTCTTTTATAAAACTGAATAGAAAGTAGTAAAAGAAAAGTAAATATTTTCAGAAATTTATTTAAATGAAAAAACATAAAAATCACAGCAATTGGACACGTTGTTTTAGTAATTGGACAATAAGTTTTATTTAACGTATTTCATTGTTTATTTTATAATATACAATTAATTTACCAAAAATGAATAATTAACTAAACAAAATAATAAATCAATTATCAACAAAAAATTAGAAAAAAGACATCCCCTTATTATAATTTTGAACACGTATGTACATGTCGGCGATACTTTTATCACTATTAACCATCTAAATCACTTTTAGCCTATTTAGATATCTCATTAGGCACATCATAGCAGTTGTGGCATAAAAATATGTTATATGAAAGTATGTTCTAAGAACACAGTTACTGGATTTTGTCCCAGAAGGATGATTAATTTATTAAGGATAAATTATAGAAGTCTCACAGAGAAAAAGCTAATTTATGTACGAGAAAAGTGGATGGAAGTCTCTTATACGATGGCTCAGGGATTACAACCTGTATAAGCTGGTTTAAGTAATCACTCTATATAATGCAACGTTCACCAATTCCATCGTAAAAACATCCACACATTATCAAATTTTGAAAGTATATATAATAATATGTTCGAATCAAGAACCTTTCATATACCATTATGTTCTCTGCTAGAGACATCTGTTGATATTTTTCTTATAAGCAAGTTAGTATACACAGTTTTCGTAACGAATAATGATTTGCTAAAAAAACTCCACTTTAAAAATAAAATATAGAGGTATAGGTATAAAGAAGATGAAATTTATGGAAGGTGTAGTCTGAATACGATGTGAAGAGTAAGCTCATACAGGCAATTGCATCCTTGTACGTGGGGAGTAGTGCTTGCGTGAGAATTAATGAGACATTCACATCAAGGTTTGATATTACAAAAGGCGTCAAATGTCCGGGACTTGGGACTTCCGTAAGCGAAGAATATCATCGCCCGCGCACCGACATACATGACTCCTCCCACTTCCGTTATCATTTTGTGTCAAACTTTAAAAAATATTTTAATGTTTAATAAAGACCGCTTAGTCAACATACCAAATATCAAGATTCTATATTTTTTAATAATTTTCACATTGAAAAATTGTGAAAAATCCAATATTTTTTGGCCAAACAAGAAACATTCCTTAATAATTAAATGAATACTTTTGAATCTTTTTCCACTATTTATTGTGTTTTGACCTTACTGGTTTCAGCCTATCATGGCCACGGCTAACTATCGTTAACTTTAAATAAATAAAAATGTAATCCTAAAAAATTAAAATAAGGATAAATCACATATTTAAATGGACCGCGTTTTAAAGATAACAATAAGGAAAGTCTCCACAAATAATAATGTTTATCTCGGATAATAGGATTTTCAACACTTTATTTCTCAATGTTAAAATGATTTACATTTAATTGTTGATTACATGTCAATTGGTTAACATCGTTGATGAAAAATCTTAAATTAAACCTATTTAAAATTACTTATAATATAATATTAACAGTGATATAGTGATAATGATGTTTAAAATATTATTATTTCTATTGGCGGGTCATGTGGTACTTGCTTTCAAAGAAGTCCGTAAGTATTCTTTTTTCGTGTCTAAAAATGCTACGAGTATAATATTAAAATAATTCACTGGGCGGTTCAATCCCTACAAACTCTAGTTCCAATATTCAACCCTTGGATGTTGACAATTTACCTACAGATATATTAAATGTTATTTTTTATTGGCACTTATTAAGATATTATATAAAATTATTATATATGACCACTTAAGAATCTACATTATAGATTGTTCGACTACGCTGGGCGTGACCGCTTAGATTGCCTGATCTAAAAGCCAGGTACTCACTTATAGCACTGCGTTAGCAAATTAAGGGATGGGTGAAGCGACCACCCTAATAAACGTAATTGTAGGATGTACGATGTATGCAAGGAAAGTGAGCTTATTATGAATGTTAACATGTCGAATGTTGTGGTATTCGAAAGGGAGGAAAGTAAGACCAGAAGTTAAATACAAGTAGGCAATACGTGTTTGGAGCAATTAGATGAGTATTTGTGATGAATGTTTACCCGACGAGACATGTATGTTCGACAATAATTTCCAATAGAAATATGTCTATCGAGGCAAGATTAGCGGTAGGTACACATCGGGTTCTGGATTTAAAACACTGATGTACGATGCGAAGCCTGGAGCTGGCAGAAGAGAAACGAAAGTAGACTGAATGCCGTAGAGATGAGATCACTTAAGCATGATGATGTTAGGAAATAATGTAAAGCTGATCTTAGCATAGTTGATAGAATGACTTTTTCAGATGGTTTGGGCATGTTGAGCGAATGAATGAGGAAAGAATGATAAGAAAAATATATGACGCAAATGTTGATTGTATCAGAAAGAGAGGAAGACCACGGAGGATGTGATACTGAAGACCGATCCTATTGGGAGCCTCAATAATCGTCGAGCTTGTATGCGAAGATGTATGAATGTGGGCGGGTTGTGTCAGGACAGAGGAGTGTGGCGCTCTATCCTCTCTGCCAGCCCCCGCGAGGAAACGGCATGATGGTAAGTAAGTAAGTAACACTACTTTAACTATTTTTATTTTTAATATTTTATTTATTTTCAGCGGAAATCTTTCACGTTTGCCCGCGGAATATTCCCAGCGAAGAGTATAACCAGTGCTTCATGAATTCTGCCCTTGCGCTGAAGCCGCATCTCGCCAGAGGTTTGTAATGTACAATAAGTGAATTAATTATATAAAAAAATTAAAAAACATGCTTTACTAAAAAAAGTTAGTAAATAGGAAAAATATTTTTTGGATACCCGCAGTACTACTCGTATATCAATACAGTACAGTAAGAGCAATCACATTGTATATATACGCTTGTCAATAAAATAAAAATTAAAAACTTGGAGTAACTTTACTTCTACCAGTTTCAATACCACCGTATCTTCATCAAGATACAGTGGTATCGAAACCGGTAGACATAAAGTTGCTCCAAGTGAATTATACAAACTTCTTAATTTATTAAAATATATAAAAATATAATTAAAAATAATAAAATTTTCCTACGAAGGAAAATCCACATAGGCAACGTTACGACCGACAACTTCTATTGCATTTAGACGTAACCCAACTCAGAATAAGTCGTATAAATAGTTCGATCACCAGACAAGGAACACACGACGAAGAATTATAAGAGACCTAAATATTAAATATATAATTTTTATATTTTAAGGCAAACATTTCGTTTTAAATATTTATCTTACATTTATAGTAGAGCTTATTTGAATTTATTTCCCTGGGTCTGGTGTTGATTTTCAGGTCAAAGGTCGAATATTGGGTCTAATGTTAGTGATAATATTTGAGGTATGATTTACAAGGCTAATGTCGAGTCTTGGGTCTAATGTTAGTAATAATATTTAAGGTATGATTTACAAGCCGAATGTCGAATCCTTGGTCTAATGTTAGTAATAATATTTGAGGTTTGATTTACTAGAATTTTTTCTAGACTTTGGTCTAATGGTATTAATAATAATTAAAGTATGATTTACAAGCTAATGTTGAGTCTTGAATCTAATGTTAGTAATAATATTTAAGATATGTTTATTGAATTTATTTGCCTAACAGGTATGCCTGAGTACAGAATCCCCTCTATAGAGCCGTTTGAGATGGAGAGCATGGTGATTTCGGATGTCAATACTCCGATATTTTCACTTTTTGTAACTTTCAAGAATTTAAAAGTTCACGGAGCATCTAATTTCGGGGTCAGGTTTGTCAAGTAAGTGCTTAGTAAATAATTATAATGTCCGATTTAAAAACTAAAGTAAATAAGGTATATTTATTTATAAATTTACCTTATTTACTTTAGTTTCCTTTCGACTCTTGATGTCCTTTATCCACACAACGTAGCCGATTTCTTTAAATTTTGTAACAATATTTTTATATTTCGGTATGTTTTGAGAACACAGTTACTTTATTTTGTCATCAGAGGGATGATTAATTAATTATGATAAATATTAGAAGTCTCGCAGAGACGATAGTATTTATATGAGAAACATGTATGGAAGTATTTTTTATGAGACAGCCCAGGGCTTACGATCTGTATGAGCTGGCTTGAGTGGTCACTCTACGTAGTGCAAAGTTCACCAATTCCATCGTAGGAACATTCATACGTCCATAATTTGGAAGAACATCATATATAAATTCAAAAGAATATTGTTCAATGCTTCATTTCAAAATATAGAGGTATCATTGAGAGTTGCAGAATCTATGTGTAATAAGTTTATGAGAAAATACTACAGATGTCTCTAGCGCAGTCCCTTCAAATAAACATACCTACATGTATATAGGCAGAACATTCAAAATTTGATAATGTGTGGATGTGTAAATGTATCACTTAAGTCAGCTCATACAGGACGTAAGCCCTGGGCTCTCCTATAAAAATGCATGCTTCTCATATAAATAGTTTCGTCTTTGTGAGACTTCTGTAATGTATCTTAGTTAAATTTTGTTATCATCATTTTCAGCGTCGATTTCGGAACGTCACTGACCACGTTTGAGTTCATGTTGCCTGATATCACAGTGGTTGGGGACTACAGAACGGTGGGGAAAATATTCAGCATATACCCAGTGGAAATTCACGGGAGAGTAACGGGACGATTTAGTAAGTTATTGGAATACTTATTATACTTTTCAAAGTACTAACTTTAGCAAAAAGATCTGTGCTCTTTCTATTTATACTATTTATCGTGTAATTACTGTAAACCAGTGAAAGGAGGTCGGAGTGATGGCAAAGATTTCTTTAAATAAGCCATTCGTATTTACGGTTCTATTGCATGTTAAAACACATTTTGGTATGAAATATTATCAAATTAAAATTTTGATTTTGTTGTGATTTTGATTTTTATTTGTATTTATTTAAAAAAAACTAATATTTATTCTTTTGATTTATTATATTGCATTGTATAATCTATTTGTATTATTTTATAATTATTAGATTGTATTTATAGTTTGTGTCTTTATTCTTTTCACTTCCTTATTATTTTATATTGTATTATTTTATAATTATTATCATGTATCATAGTTTATACCGTCACCTTAGGACTAGTTTAGCCTTTTAGGTGAGGATTTGTAATTATAATTTGTAAAGGATGAGAGAGAAATGTGGGGAGAGAGAGGAGGAAGATCGGAGAGAGTGAGAAGTTAGCGGAATAATAATAAATGCGAGAAAGTAATTCCAT
Organism: Agrypnia vestita; assembly: GCA_016648135.1. Classification (NCBI taxonomy): domain Eukaryota; kingdom Metazoa; phylum Arthropoda; class Insecta; order Trichoptera; family Phryganeidae; genus Agrypnia; species Agrypnia vestita. The sequence goes on along the minus strand of JADDOH010006180.1, from coordinate 230,836 downwards.
AAAAAAATAAGTAATAATTATTAAAAATAATTTATATTGATTTCATTTCTTCCTATAAATTTTCCTTTTCTTATCTTTCTATACATATCTTCTTCATTCATATTATCTGTAAATTTTATCTTAAATAAAATAAAAAAATAATTATAAAGTTGCCAACTGTGTAAAAAAGGTTGTAAAAACCGCACGAAAAATTAAATCTTGTATTTTTTTAGAATTTAGATTGTAACTAAACTAACAAAATAAATTTAAGACAATTATTTACTTTGTAATATTATTTGAAAATACATCAAAAGTTCAAAAGAGTCATATGAAGCCCACAAAGTGAAGTAATTTTCTTAATTTTTAAAACATTGATGGTTAGGTAATCTATTCATTGGTTAGATAATTTAGTTTGTTGCATTTTATGTAGATATACGTGTTTAAAATATATGAAACCTGATGTATAAATTTTAATTTGATACCTTTCTGTACAAAAATGTGATAAGAAACGCAAGAGATATGTCTTAAAAGATTCGTGTGTTTGTGGCCTGTAATGGTGACGTCACCCTCATTATCACATTGCAATGATATCTGTACAAAATAATGAGTTATCTGAAGGCGTTGGCACATGTCATTATTTTAATTCGAACAAATAAATATATTGAAAATTTATTTATTTATTTGTTATTAAATTTTAGTATCGACGCTACAACAATAAGCTTTTAGCGATTTTAATGTATACTACCTGTTACCCGTCAAAAATGACGATACTTTTACATGTGGGTTCCTTAAGAATAAGTATTCATTTATTTAAAAATAAAAAAAAGGAAAAAAAGAGTTTTTTTTTAAAATTATTATAATTGGGATGTCACCACAAACAAGTAAGTAATTCACGGCTTTTTTGCTCTATATGCTGCACGTGGCTTAAAGACCTTGAGGAATGATAAAGCTTAAATGGAGCGACAAAAGCTCGAAAGACATATCCGTCTTAGAAAGCCAAAACTGAAAAGAAATAGCTTGTAACACGGATCAACGCAAGTATATTTTTGAAGGAGCCAAAATCCAACGGGATTTTTAGAATTAGTCGTTTCGATGACGATTTACTGTTATGATCACGTTTTATTATTCGATGTGCATTTCATCTGATACCTGCTCACACTAGATCAGCGTCTGTACAGAGTTTTTTCTCGTGTATCATTTACTATATGTTAATTGCAATAACTGAGTAAATATTTATTTTATCTATTGATGTAAATGCATTGTAATGTTTATCTAATTACAATACAAATTGTCGTACATAATTAAAATGTAGAAAAAGTGAGAAATTTTATATATACAAACATATTTTATACTACAAAGGTTTCCAAACTAAATTCTAAAAATTAAAATTATGACATTTAAAAAAATCAATGAATAAATTAATCACGCATGTTTTTTAGTATGTTCTAAGAACACAATTACTGGATTTTGTCCACATAGGGATAATCATTAATTAAGATAAATTACAGATGTCTCGCAGAGACGAAGCTATTTATATGAGAATGTATGTTTGAATTTCTTTATTTGACATTTACAGATCTTACGACCTATTTTAAGGCTGATCACTTTAATTGTATTAATAAAATGGCTTAAGTGATCAGAAATTCAATTCAGTTCGCTAATTCCACCCAATATCAACGACGAATTCGAAAAGTGTATATATGTTATTTATGTATGTTATGTTATGTTATTTATATAGTGTGAAAATAATATAACTTCGCACTCCAGCCAAAAATTCTCTCATTATTCGAGTCTCATTATTCATCGGCGACATCTAAATACTATTTATTGGGAATTACATATTTCAAAGATATTCTCAGATTTTCACGGCCGTTCGGATTCTTCTGTGTGTAGTTTTCGGATCCCGTTGCAGGATCCGAAACGTCGCGTCGGTCAGAGAGTCGCGTCGGTCATATATACACGGCGGAATATCCCAGAAAATTACGCACAGAAGACTACTAATTTCAACTGTAGATAGCGATTACCTAATCTCCTGTCATGTTCCCTGTAGACTAACCCAACAGACCATTCTCTCCCATGATCCGAGAAATAGAACGTCCTATTTTTAAAATATTTTTTTATTTCACACATGCAAGGCAAGTAACGATAATTGTATCGTTGCCGACCTCTTCAATATTGGTCTCACCGCGTTGAAAAGAATGCTATAGAATATATTATGTACATTATTCTAGCGCCACTAAACTATCTCACTATAGCATCATCATCACTAAATCGACTTAAGCCAATCACTCACTGCATCTAACCTGCTCTTCCTCCACCTCTACTCTGACTCCTACCTCCACACTCTTTCCCCCCCCCCATCACTATTCCTTTGTTACAGGAAACACTCATTAATTATCTCATTTCTTCATAACTTTTTCATATTCGGTCGCTTTTTTGTCTTAAGTTCTAATATTGTTTATTGCTTATTACTATTTATTAATTAACCTAAAACTATTGTCCAATCCAACTTTGTTCTTAATTCACTGTGCCTTAATAATCTTTGAATCTTTTTGATTGGTTTTGTGTTATACCTATGATCACATATTCATTATAATGTTTAAAAACTGTTAACATTCATTAATAAATATACAAAATAGCGTATTTATATCAAATTATGGAAACTGGTACGTAAATACATAATAGAATTCTAGTGCCAACTGTAATGTATTGAAGTGTAGCCTGGAATTGGCAAAAAAGGAATACAAGTAGACTGAATGCGGTCACCAAGGCACTTGTGCGGAAAATCTTTGGTCGATAGAGTGAAGAATGAACAAATCAAAAATGAATGTAATGCTGGCTGTAGTATGGTAGACAGAATAAAGAAAGGAGTGCTGAGATGGATTGGCCATGAATAACATATGAGCGAGGAAAGGATGATTAATAAAATATATGGGGCGAGTTTTAAAGGCAACATGAATAGAAGGCGTCCACGAAAAACCTGACATGATCAGATGCCGTAAGTATTGGAGGATGGCACTGTTAAAAGCCTCAACAATCGTAGAGCTTGCGGGAGAAGATGTAGATACGAATGTAGCCGAAGCAAAAGTGGTGTGCCAAGATAAAAGAATATGGCGTTCTATCCTTTGTGAAACCTTGTGATGGACAGTTTGATATGTTTCAGGTCACATGAGCGCGAGGTGCAGGATGGTCACTCAAATCAAGACCATCAATGGTACTAGCTTCATCAGGATCCGCAGCATGATGATCAAAAGCCATGTCGGGGGCGGAAGCGTCCACCTGCAGCCGATGCACCAGAGCCAGAGTATGCTAAGTGAGTCTTCCTTGATCATCTGGATGATGCGAGTAATGTTTTTAAACAAAACACTAAATTAATTTTAAAAAACCGACATCTTCGCATAATGGTTTTTGTGTTTAGTTTGCAGAACTCCATGTTTATTTTACCCCTTCCCCTATGGATAATTAGATGTTTTCGGTGAAGCCCTATATTAAGATTCTTTTCCTAGGCACTTATCATTGAAGATTTTCGATTTATAAAATTGTATGTTACTCTTAATTATCATGATTAACTGAATTACGTACTATGAAAATGCCTATATTTAGTTGTTATTATATTTACTATCGTGAGATTATTAGATTAAATATTATTTTAATGTATGGCCTTGATTTTATTATTTTGTGATTTTATCAGGAACTCTGCACAATTTCAGGATTATCGATCATACCGCGTAACAATCGATAAAAATGCGTAATCAGACACACATTCCTTCTAATCTCAAAACTATTGTAGCCAAGCATACCCTGGAGGAACTCGGTTGGGTAGAGCCAAGGATAATGCCCGTACTCTCTCATGTCTTTTGTCTCTAAGAGACGTCTATAATATATCTTAAAATAGCGATCCTTTAACTCCTCTGTGTTGGTGGTGTAACGTAGGTCTACATGTCATAGAAAATATGAAATATCTACCTTATTTACGAAAATTAAAACGTTAATTTTTTTAATCACCGAATAGACATTTTCACACCAAAATGACTAAATTAAACTATTACGAATGTACGGATTTTTTAATTAAAAAATATTTATTCATTACTCTCGTATTTTCGGCCAGTGTGTAAAAGAGAGCAGAATATCGCACGTCACAGTTAAATCGAGCAAGAAAGAGCACGACAATACCACTCCTTTCATGCAGGACAGAGATGGCGGTTGCCTGGGTTTCAGTGAAAGAGAAAACAATATCGAAAGAGCACGGTAGAGTCGCGTAACACGTGTTAGACAAAGACGGATTGCAGTCGCCGCGTCATTGAATTGATTGTTGAATCGTCGGCATGAGCGCACATATACTCGATACCCCTTGATTTTATGATAATTTGCTAAAATAATGCAAATATTTATGTTTACCTTACATAATTATATAAAGGGACCTTTAAAAAGTCTTATCTGTATTGAAAAAAAAAATTTTTTACCACATATTAAAAACTTATTTAAATTATATAAAGGGACCTTTAAAAAGTCTTATCTGTATTGAAAAATAAATTTTTTTACCACATATTAAAACTATGTCGATTTTGAATCATGTAACACTGTGATACACCACCATTCCCGAAGGTATTTTTTAGCACAGTCTTTTAAGAGTTAAAAAACATTTTGTTTATTTATTCCTTTCAGTTGACTCAATAAACGCAGCCGTCAACAGAAACTTCCACAGGCTGGTGGGCGGGGTGTCCTATGAGGTGGAGTCGCAGCTTGCAAAGCTGATGCGGGCCGCCACCAACGATATCCTCTCGCAATTCTCCTACCACGAACTGTTTCCATCTATAGATCTATAAAAACAATCAAACCACAAAGATATCTAGCATTTTTTTTCTGTCGTTCTGACACACACTGCATACGTGGGGTGTAAAAACAAAGGCAGCAATTTAAAAAAAAAATTCGCGCGCATGTACGCGCAGTAGAAGTTATACTTATAAACTGAAATAAATACAAAAATATAAATTAATCAGATTATAATTATTGGCATTTCGATTACACAGCTAAAATCGTAATTCAATAGACAGTTCTAATTTTCAATTCAATAACTAATTATTCGTCAGCTTTTGAATTGAGTATCTTTACGATTGGTACTCGAATCAAGATGGTCGACAAAACATTATTTATATTACTGGAAAACTAATTTCAAGTGAATGTATTTTTGACAATTACGCAACAACCATAAAAAATATATGAAATATACACATTTTATTTTGCCCGTGCATTTAGTTGCATTCTAAATTTCACTTTAAAAACTTCGTGGTCTCGCATTTCTGCTACATGCAATTTCCGTTACAATATTTTTTTTACTCTAAAATACGCTAAATGAAATACAACTAACAAGTGCAGTCACCGAGGATTACTAATTTAAAATGTACTGAATTCTATATTTTATGTGTCCTATCCCTTACGAAATCATGTTTCCTATACATTTATAGTTTTTTTTTATTTTATTTTATAAGTTTCCCATAAAATCTCGAATTCAATACATTATAAATAAGCAATCCTCGATAACTGCATTCAATTTTTTTTTAATATTGCTGTTTTTCCTTTTATAACCCATATATGTTACCGTACTATACAAGTCCACTAGTCGTAAGGCTCTCAAATTGTGAATGCTTTATTTATTTTTATCTCTACGTATAAAATAAAGCTGGATAGTTTTTCTCGAAATGTGTTCTTTTAGAAAAAATTATGTACAATATAAGTTAACTTTGTTTATAATAAATATCAATAGGTTTATAACAATATGTTTGTATTAAAATATTTTTTTCAATTTATTGTTTTGTATCATAATTTTTCACTTTTTGTGCCTTAATTTATTACCGATTAGAGATGGGTCGTTCACGAACGAACTGTTCTTTTAGAACAGTTCACTTTATTGAAAGAACGAACGGTATAGAACTAGCTGTTCACTAGTTCAGTGGATGAAAAATAATTCATTCATTAAATTCAGCTAAAATTTTTTAGGTAGTTAAAATTTTGAGGCGGTTAAAGGATACAATTTTTGGAAATTGAATCTCGTAAGAAGCAAATAGTATCGAATTAGTATTTTTTCGATATGTTCTTTCCAGCGACCCCATTTTTTTAGTCACCAAATTTTATTTTAGGAAAAAATGTTGGTATTTGTCTTTGTCTTTGTCTTCGATATGTCAATATATTTTTCCCGGCGACCTTTTTTTTGGTCACCAAAAGCTTTTTCCCTCAATATTATTATCTTTTTTAGAAAAAATATATCGTATTGTATATCTAGTAAGTGAACAGTTCTCTTTACAAAAATTGAAGTAGATAAAAAACAAAAATTCATAGAACTACTGAACGATTTCCAGTGAACAGTTCATTTGACTGAACGATCTGGTGAATGAACAATTCAGTCAACTGAACGAACTTTCCCATCTCTATTACCGATAAATAGCCAATTACCAAATTAACATTATAAGTATTAAATTTTATCGAATTACCGACTACGCTGCAGCCATTTACAGTCGAAAATTAGTAATTTCCATGATATAGGGTACATAGAAATCACTGATTTTGGCTGATACACCCAACCTTGCGTACATATTAATTACCTCTCAGTGTTCTATCGCATCTAAGTGGCGTACATTTGGAAAAGCCTAGATTAAGCTGTGAATAGAAAACGACCGACGTTGACGCTAATGATTGATTTTAATTTTAAAATTTGCTTTGTCATGACACTTAGTAAATACTATAGAAAAGCATTATTCTAAAATTAATTAACAACATTACTATTTATCATAAAAGAATCACTCCAGCACGCCATCGCTTACACATTATACAGGGTGTCACAGAGCTTGTCCACAATACTTTACAGGTGGATTTATGTCTTGATTATGAGTCGAAAACGTACAAGCAACCATGATCTATAATCAATAGTTTTGGATTTATGTAATATGAAATTTTGCATTTTTTATTTAAATATTTCTGACTTATTTTTTACAAAACGTTGAAGTATAATTAGAGTAACTTATATCGATTACGAAAAATTCATACATTTCAATGAAATTTCAATAAAATAATAAAAACTCTGAAAATTCCAATCGGAATTATTTCTATTTTAAAGTGCAAATGGTTACGGATATTTTATAAGAACCGAATGTTTTTCCGAGAAACGATTCTCGACGTTTCGTTGAATTCGTATTCAACGTCATTAGGAGGACGACCTGTACGGAGGCACAGGGCAGACTGATTAATGTTTCCGGGGGCGACGGGGACGAAATGAAAAAAAAAAATCATTTTATTTGACTTGTATTAAAGGGAATGAATTTTTCATATTAGATATAAGTTACTGTAATGTTAGTCCAATGTTTTGCAAAAAATAAGTCAGAAATATTGAAAAAAATATACAAAAATTTGATGACTCCATAACTATTGATATTAGGTCATGGCTGCTTGAATATTTTCGATTCATTATCAAGACAAGAATGTAGTCGTTCGAGGTTTTTAATATTTTCAAAATAACCCTTTATATGTAAAGACAGCGTTTTAGAGGACACCGGCTAGTTAGTCATACACACAGTACATTATGTCCTAATACTAATGCTTATGGAGATAAGCTAATTCAAAGATTACATTTTTGGCGGGTTGAACGGTGTTGGAGAGGATGTCCACCCGTCTAAAAGAATTCTCTCGTGTTGGCGTGGGCGTGTATTCAGCGAGCGTCGTGTGTGTAGTGTGTATGCGATATCTACGGCAGACAGAAATGGGCAGATCGGTACAGCGTTTAATGTTGCGACATATTGATACAATTTACAGATCATGTTACGTTAGGAATATCACTGGCGATTGGTTGTTTGTTCCTGTAGGTAACCGGAGCGGGTCACCCGTATCGTGCCCTGATTGGGGGGCTTAGGCTAGATGCGTACGGCTAGACACGCGGCGGCCCCCGACCGCCACACATTTTTTCAACATTTCTGGGATATCTGACATAAAACGTTGGACTATCACTTTATTAACTTATATGGAATAAAAAAAATCTCACTCTTTTCTTTCTTATTATAAAATTTTAACTTAAATTATAAGAAACATATAGATAAAATCGTTTATATTAATTTATTGAAAGCACTTTACGTAAAATCACTATTTATTGAATAGCGGTTTTATGCAAAATGTATTCTTAATTAATATAAATAATATTACCACAAGGTTATTTTGCATTTATTGAAGAAGTAGGAACTGTTTGTTTAAACGTACAATAAACGCTGGTTCCTTGGCAATGAAATGAAATAGAAAGATTGTTGAGATTGCGAAATGACTGATTACTAAGCTTCCACCAATTCTCGAAGTCACACAGGATAATGTGGTTTAAATGTGTATTTTTGATATTTTAATTAAATAACATTGTTTATGAATTATATTATGAAAAATGTTAGTTACATATCAAATTATAAAAAAAACATGAAAAAAAATGGCGATTAATCATGTATCAGCCTACTACAGAAAAAAATATTTTTTTAAATAAATATATTTAATATTTAACATACATGAAATTTCTTCAATAAGAGCAAATAATTTTATTGTGATATAATCAATATAATTATATTGATAAGAAGAAACTTTGTTTTAACAACTTATTTATTGAAAAAAAAACAGTATGTTTCGGGGCCAATGGTCCCATCTATAATATATAAAAATCTAATTATAGACAATAATAAAATAAAAATACATATGTGGAAGATGCATTGATAATTAAGTACTAATGAAAAAAAAGATAACTATTTGTAAAAAGGACCTGGTTATTTATAATAAATTTTCTATTACCGATTTTTCTTATTTCCAAAATAACTCATTTATCCAATTGTAACCTTATATAATTTGTATCTGAAATTCGTAAACCCTTATTTATATTAATAAAATGATCCATTTTCAAAAAAAATATTAGAAAATTCATAATAATTATTGTTACTTCAACATCTTGAGTGTTCTTTAACACTAACATTTAAATTTCTACATTTTTATTCTATATATTTTTTTATATATAAGAATTGATATTTTTACTTTTTAACGTACGTTGTATCCTGATTATGGAAGCATTAGCCCCGAGTGGTGTTTCAACAATTTAGTGGTGAAAACAGAAAATATTCTTAGTAATTGTAGATTAAATTTTCTGACATTTGATGTGATCATTTTATTCAACCAAATTTATTAATCAATTAGAAAAAACATACAGAATTAATCAAATTAACGAAAAAATATTTGGCTGCTACCGGGATTCGAACCACGGATCTCCTCCTATCCGGGGCAGGGGCGTTAACCAATTACGCTATAGCGGCCTTGTACATTTCCGTCAATATATCGACCTTATATGTAAGTCTCTTAATATTAATTGATTAATACATATTATGCATTATTAACAATCTACTTTTTGGTAAAGCGATAGTCACAAATTATTTTGTGTACATGCCGCTAGAATAGAGGACGCCAGAATTAAATCTTTATTTAATTTAAATTTTGGAAACATTTGATACAACACATATATATTATATTAAAGAACACATTCTTATTGCGAGGTTGCAATGTCAGAACAAAGTTCTGTGAATATTTAAAACCAAATGTATTAATCAATTAGGAGAGACACAGAAAATATGTGATATGTCTGATTAATTATCGTATATTTGGTTTTAAAAATTCACAGAACTTAGTTCTGAAATTGCAACTTCACAAACAGAATGTGTTTTTTTAATATAATGGTCATTTTATCATCATATAAAAATTTTAACATCCAATAAATTTAAACAATGAACATTTAAATTGCACGTCTAATAAAGGAAGTGGAATTTTGCATGTAATTGACATGTCCAAGGTGATGGCAAACCAGGAAACGAGCAGCGTTGGTACTTGGCAAGTTGAATACGTCAACATCCTCTTGGTCATGCCATCAGCTTCAACAAAACCATACGTCGGGAAAGGTTCACAAACTGCAAGATTGTCAGACATGCCCTTCGTACCGAAATAATTTATTAAATTAAAATGAGTTATTATTTTTATTTATTTATCTGTTATTAACGGCCTTTAGTGCTTTTACAAAAAATTAAGCAACAACACAAGTTCAAAAAAATCATAACATAAAGCAAGTGACGAGGAAGAAGTCTTTATGTTACGAGTAAGGAATCGTAACATAAAGAAGTGCAAGTTAGTACACAGAATAATGAAGAAGTACATAGCATTCTCAATAACAATATATAGCAAGAATATAACATGTATGTATGATATTGTCACCGGATCGCGGCGGCGGGAGATGAATAAAACACTTCAATTAATTAATGGGTTTTTTTACCACCAATGCTATTGGACAGGCATTCAATTTGAGGACTATTGTTTAATTCACACAACACACTACTTATCGTCTGTGCAATACTTTATACTCTTATTTCTAGAATGTTCTTCTAGAAATTCTAGAACTTGCACATCTGTAGAATAATATCAATACACTGACTTACATATATCTGTTATGAAAAATTCATTCCTTTTAATGCAAGTCAAATCGAATGATAAAAACCGAGCAATAAAAATATATTTAATTTCTGTAAAAAGATTTTATTTTTTTTACTAGTTGGTTGGCCCGGCTTCGCCCTTGGAGAGCATAGGTTTGCGTCTCTTTTTGTTGGTTTCGGCGCCTGTGATTGGAGTGCCTTGCTGGACCTTCTTCGTCTTGTCAAAATATCACTTTAGCGCACAATCATAGTACTCTAGAGAGAAATTTGCGGGTGAAAGTGAGCGTCGGTAGTCACCAATTTGTGGTGATCGATGAATGAGAAAAAGGTTGCTTTAGGATCACCACCCGTTATGTAACGGGAATTCTCCGTCGTGGAATGTTGATGATTTTATTTACTCGATAAAATAATTACAAGTTATACATAATTACGATAATAAAGACAATTGTAAAGACTCGACGGAACAGGGCCTCCGGCCTATGCTGGGGGTAGTTGAGAGACTGACATGCCCGTATAGGGCGTTGGCTATTTTTATGTTTTGAGGACAAATAACTCCCTTGAAGTCTAGATGTGTGTGTGTGTGTGTGCGTGTGTGCTGACGATGCGATGACCTGTATCGACGGCTCGTGTACCCTGCTGTGCCCTTATCTTATCTACGTTGCGGTTTCCGGCGACCGTCTGGCGCGTGCACCTTGGTTTGGCTTGCTGTCCGCTGGAGATGTCGCGGCTATACAATGTATGTGTTGATGGTCTGCTCAGGGCTGTGGCTGTGTATGGGGCAACCCCCATAGAACGTTTCAAAACTTTCTAGAGCATGCCAACATCTTATAGAAATTTCAGAAATCATCTAGAATTTTCCCTTCCAGAACCTTCTAGAGCATTATGATTCATTTTGGAACCTTTATACTCACCGACATAATCCGCCAATTAGTTTGGAATCTTAAAAATCTTTCTAAAAGCTTCTAAAACTTTCTAGAGCATTCTCTAACCTTCTAGAACTTACTGAAATCCTTTAGACTCACTGACACACTTCGCCACTCAGTTTAGAATCTTATAAAACTTTTTGAAACTTCCTCCATCCAGAACTTTTTAGAGCATTCTGGAACCTTCTCTAAATCTTCTGGAAACTTCTAGACTCACCAATAAACTCCGCCACTCAATTTGAAGCCTTTAAAAACTTTAGGGAATCTTCTAGAACTTTCCCTCTTCACAACTTCCTAGAGCTTTATTGAACCTTTTCGAATAACTCTTCTGGAACTTTCTAGACTCACCGACACACTCCGCCACTCATTTTTAAACCTTATAGAACTTTCTTGAACTTTCTCCTTCTAGAGTATTCCAGAACTTTCGTGAACTTTTTGGTACCATCCAGACTCACCGACACAGTCGGAGGGCCCATTCTGAACATTCGCGACCTTCCCATAATAAAACAATGTGCTAGAAAGCACGATTTCGTCACCCACTCCCACCCAAGCTCACACCTACTCCCACCAAATTCTTCTAATCATCAAGGGCTATCTACCACCATAACCACCGGTGGGTGGCAGTGGCTAGTTGTGAAGAAAATTATTGTGGACTAGCCAGAGCTAACAGTAACAACAGTTAGCCGAGAGTAACACATTACACCATTTATATACACTGAGCCCTCCACGTCGTCCATCCTTTTTTGAGACCCGATGCCCTTTTTATTCTCTGCTTTGGAGAATTTTTTTTATGTAACTGTATTATTTATTGTAATCAGCTATTAATTTGTGGTTATACATTGCATATTAAATTAAAGCACAACATTTCTGGTAACACCGGGCGGTTTCGGAACCATCGTTCCTTCCTTAGGGAAGGAAAACTACAAACATAACGTTACAAAATTATGGTAATTACATTTTCTTCTAATAATTTTGTGGTGACATTATTAATATACTTTTTCAAAAATTGCATAATGTTTTGTGGGGACGAATTAGAAATTAAATCTAAACACGCCCAAATATAAAACAAGCACAGCCCAGAACCATCATTCCCTTGTAATAACTAAAGCATTCAAATCATTTTCCGAAAAATAAAAAAAATTCAATACCACAACGCATTTAAAAATGAACTAAAAAATTTAGTTAAAAGACATGTTGAAATTCCCATGAGCCTTACTTTATATTTATTTATTTTGTTCTCGATATTCTTGACAACTTATTACAATTTTAAATATCCATGAAATGAACTGATGTGATGATTCTTCCCATTAGCACGAGCGTCAGCTCTTCTATAGCGATCAAAACGTTATTTGTATGAATGTATTGTATTATATTCATGAAATATATGAACAAAGATATACCTTTAATAAATAAATAATAAAAAAATAAAAATTGACTATTATAATTAACTAGGTCCTTTCCACAAATAGTTATTTTTTAAATTTGTTTCCATGTTATCACTAAATTATTTATTCATTGTTTTTTTTTTTCTATTCTTAAAGTAGGTTATACAGGTAGGTATATTAAATTTTTAATCAAAAGTAAGTATCACGTATTTTTTGAATTTTTCTTAAAAGTCATTATGTTGTTTTCATTCCTAATATCCCCTGGTAGTTTCATGTATGATTTCATCCCACTGTACACCATAGAAATTTGCGATCTTTTTTTCTTTCGCAATGATAATCGTTTCTTCTTGTATAATGGTCATGTTCATGTTGGTTTTTTCTTCTTAATAATTCCAAGGTATTGTTGTGTCCATTAATAATTGTATACATAAATAAATACATTTCGAATATATATATTTAAAAAAAAAATAGAGATGCGAACACGGAATTCGTGTCACATCAATATTCTTACTATTTTCAAATTAAGCTAAACGCTTGTGCTATGAAAATAGGACTAACTTGCTTGTCTGGAGTGAGATTCGAACCTGTGACCTTTGGATCACGAGGCGAGAGTACTAACCACAAGACAAACAAGCTACTCAATTACTCATTATTTTTAATATTTTTACTGTGTGAACTTTAATGTGTATACATTGTATTTTGACAAATGGAGCATTGGCCCTAAAACACATATAAATCACTTATTGATATATAAGTAATGAAAACAAACATTTAAATAATATAATTAAAGAAAATATGCTTTGTTTTCTCCACTTGTATACTGAAAAAATCAACATGTTTCAGGGCCCTTCGTCAGGATAAATTTTTTGTTAGTATTCATTGTATGCTGACAAAGGGACCATTGTTTGTTGATATTTTCAAGAAATAGTGAAAACAAAGTTTATTTTTATATATTCATTAATATTTTTATTATATTTTTTGGCAATTTATTGTGTTTGTCGGTTACTTTATTTTCAATGCTCAACATTAGTTTATTGTCTGTTTGGAGTTTTATTTTATATTAATTTTAATTTAAAGTTATTTCTATTTTTCGAATGGTCATTTATTTTCAAAATAATTGCATGCTGAAAACGATCTTGATTGGAGAGTTGACATGACCATTTATTTTGCTTGCATTAACGCTTCTGTACATATTTTTTTAATAAAAATAAAATGAAATTAATGTGTATGAAAATGAGGTATTAAAATGAGTGGGTGACTGGTGAATTATTTTATGTCTTTTTTTTAATTGCTGCATTCGCACTGTGTGTTTTGGAGGAAAAATTTTTGTCATGAATTTTGACCAAATTGATAACATGTTCCAAAAATATAATATTGCATGTCCTGTTTCCTTGTATTGGTATCAAAAACGAATATTGCGGCTTCGTTATCATTTAAAAATCCAATTGCATTTCCACTTCGAAGAGAAAGCTTGCATTTTTTATCAGTTTCTTTCTGCCAATTCTAACTAGCAGTTGTATCTGTTGTAATACATACATGGCCTACTCAGTATTTCTTTCATATTACCATGTTGCGTTTATATTCATTAATATTTTTAACACTCACTATTGAAATATCTTGCCAAGAACCGGTCCGTAAGTACAAACTATATTAATTTTTGTTAAAAATATTTTTTGAGGATATCTTCTCCTTCTATAGCGGCCGCATAGATCTGGAAAATCCACCCATTTTAATAAAATAAAAAATTTATTTCTAATAATTCTGTAATGAAAATATTTTTTGATATGTTCCCGAAAATGATCCTTCATATTAGTATTATTATATAGATAATATATTTCGGCTGCGGGTTACGGCACTGAAAACATCAAAAACGAAAATGTTCAAGCTATTATGACCTAATATCAATAATTAAGGAGATATGCGACATCCAAGTTTGCATTTTTTTTCAATATTTCTGACTTATTTTTTGTAAAACGTTGAACTATCATTGCAGTAACTCATATCGATTATGAAATATAAATTGGTTTCAATACAAATTAAATAATATGATAAAAACATTCCAATCGGAATGTTTTCCAATTGGTAATCGAAGGTTTTTATTTGACTTGTATTAAAGGGAATTAATTTTTCGTATTCGATATAAGTTACTGTAATGATAGTCCAACGTTTTACAAAAAATAAGTCAGGAATATTGAAAAAAAATGCAAACTTTGATGTCGCATATCTCCTTAACTATTGATATTAGGTCATAATAGCTTGAATACTTTCGACTCGTAATCAAGGCAGGAATATAGTCCTTCGAGGTTATTAATGTTTTACGAATTACCCTGTATACTATGCGGATGGGGCAGATATAGGAGTGAGTCGCATTATTTATTCCCTTTACCTAAGCCCGCTAGGAAATTATAAAATATAATGTTTGTTAGTTTTAGAAGTACACTTTCAAAGTATGGGTAGTAATATTATCATATTCTATGCTTTCAGCGGCTTTCTTTCACATCTGCAAGACCAGCGATCCATACTACAATGATTGCTTTTTACGATCGGTTCTCTCCCTAAAGCCGTATCTTAGAACGGGTAAGCTAAGATTGTATTTTTATTATTATTTTTTAAAAATTAATACGTAAAGAAAAATTTCTGCCTTAATAATATGTCAAAAGAGTTCAAGCAACATTGTCCTAACAACAGTAGCTAAGGAGATTATATGATTTCAAAGTTTGCATTTTTTTCAGTGTTTCTGTCTTGTTTTCTGTAAATCGTCGGACTATTATAAAAGTAACTTATCAAATAATAATTATTTGCTTTAATCAACGTACAACAGCCAAAGTAAAAGTAATTAGTAACAAAATTAGTAAATAGTGATAGTAATGAATAAATTAACTAGTAATTATGTAAATAGTAGCATTTTTGATGGCCAGTATGCGAATAATTGTTACATTACTTCGTCTATAGTAAAATATGAAATACCGCTTCCGTAATTTATATGAGGAACAATAATAGAATTTAACAAAATTTTTGTATGGTCACATACTCATTTCTCGTATTTTGATAAAAATTAAGTATTCATTGTTACTCTCAAATATATAATAAAATTTATTTTTAATAAAATTTTAATCTCTTCGATCACTTATTTATATTTCTGAAAATAAAATAATATTCAACATTTTATCGACTTTTGCAGGTGTGGAAGATGTATTCCCTTCATTGGAACCATATGACGTGGATCGTATAGTATTGGCCGACGTGTATAATCCCGTTTTTGGACTATCGCTGTACCTCAAAAATCTCAAAATCTACGGTGCATCCAATTTTGGTATCAGGAATTTGAGGTACGCTGATCAATAAACTGGTTGAAAATTATAAATTATGTTTAACCTTCTATTTAAGAAAGTCAATGGAATTAATATGTGAAAGCTGTGCGTACTAGGCACATTATTTCCAGAGGGATGATATGTGGGGAAAAGCAAATTCAGCAATATCCACAAAATCAAAAAAATGTTTTGGACGCAGTCAGCCAGAATTACTCACTTAAAATGTATTGAATTCTATATTTTATGTGTATATCCCCTCCAAAATCATGTTTCCTTTAAATTTATAGGCTTATGCTTCGTTTAAAATCTCGAATTCAGTACATTATAAATAAGTAATCTTGTAGACCCCATTAATTATTTTTGGCTTTGCTTTTATACCCTAAACATTAAGAAATAGTCCACCCTTGACTTCCGAACAGACAAATCTTTACTTATTTATTGTATCATTCATAGCACAAGCGTTTAGCTTAGTTTGAAATAAAACTTTAGATATGGTCATTTTTTTCGACTCACGAACAATCTTCAAAAATAAATTAATATCTAACGTTATGTGAAAAGATAAAAAATATGCAATTTCAGAAATGTAATTTTTGCTGTTTAATTATTTTTTTCTCTCGTTCTCATTTCGTTATAAGGTCCATCTTCACTGCCACATACAATACCACACCCTTATCGAACACATTTAACTTGTTCTCTCAAAAACATTAATAAGCAGTCGCGCAATACAAATTGCATGATATTAGGTATAGCACGTAAGAAATGCATTTTTTACTCCCTTTATATTAACTCGTGGCGTCTGCTTGTCTTCTTGTCTGACGAAAAAACTTTGGATCCATTTTAAACCCCTTTCCCGTGATCCAATCGAGCTGAAACTTTGCAAGCAGACACATGGCGACGATCAAGAGGATCTATCAAATTTTCGTTAAAAAATTAATAAATTTTTGGATTTTTCAAATTTTGAATGGTTTTTTCATACAACTTATTAAGTTGTATGAAAATATTTCAACGCGTCTGGTAGACGCGAAACCTGATTATAGTATAATTTTGGATTTTTGGAAATTTTTTATTACTCCCTTTCGTAGCGTCGCGCGTCGGCGTCGCCCGACCGAAGCCCAACGCGTAGGTTAAACGAAAAAAAATGTTTCAACTAGTAAATGAGAAAGGGAGTATAATAAAAACTTGATTTTTATGGGTTACTTTTTTGATATTGATGATGATTTCTTACTTAATGAAACAATCATTATGTTTGTATACATGTTGTTCCGTACAGAATACGCGAAGATATGATGCGCAGGTCTCCCGTACTTGACTCGTAGAACAGACCAAGACTGTACAGCGGTAATCGTAAACCCGCCGACAGTGGTTGTTCTAAATATTCACAAAAGTGAATTATCCGGTTGCAGGTAGTCCAGTTGAAGTTCCAAAATCCAAAAACAGTAGGTAGAGCAGAGGTCAGAGGTGTTGAGTAAAAGTCAGATGAAGTGGTCCAGACGGCGTATAAAGCACAGAACGGAATGAATCTGTACGCCGACGGAAGTTTAATTTATACACAAATTTAATACCTCCCGGCTTATTTCCGGGAGCCAATCACAGAGAGTTTTTATCGTGCGTTCGCGCACGCGAAATTGTCTAAAAAATAGCTCGGAAAGTTTTATTTACAGAATTCAACAATTATTTAGAATTTTTACGCCACCCCACCGGGGTTTTCATCACGTCATTTACATGGTTCTATATCTTGCTTATAGCATGACGTGATTGCCTGGACCCGCAAGACCGAAGTTAATTTCTTATCAAAAAATATATACCGATCGCAGCGGTATTTGCTCAGGAAAATTTCATAATTAAATTTATAAAATTTGTTAACTATGATTTATACATGTTTGTTAATGCAGTTTATAAAGAGCCCACATGGGTGTAACTTTTGATATCAGTTTTTTGTTATGTACAATAAAATTTCAGTCATTTATAAATATTTCAAAATGGGTCGCAAAAAATTAATTTTCATTTATTTTTCAGGTGCGCCCCTGACAAGGTAGGTATGTAAAAACATGTAAAATGGGTAGATTCTTATGCAAGGAATTCAACAAAAAATATTTTAAGTTGATCCGGCTGTTGTAGCGTCTGTAAGACAGTTTCAAAGTTTTGACTGAAAAATGACCCTTATCGACATTGGACCACTGCTGATAGTGGTTACGTAAAAAATGTGAAAAATTTTACTTTTTTATTTACATGATTTTCTTTCAGATTTTAGTCTAAATGGCTTTGTTTAGCAAAAATATTATGGTTTGATACCAATTTCATTGAAAAAACCCTCGTTTTTCGTAAATATAAGAAAATCAATTTTGGGTCGAAAATTCTCGTATTTGTTGGTACAAATACCGTTTTTCGGTGGCTGTTGCGCCCGGGACCTTATTAGTGATAAGCCCCGTCGCTAGGTCTATAAACACTGTTTAGTTATATGTAGATTTCTCCGAGATCTGACAAGATATGGCTTCGCGACTTATCGGAAACAATCGGTCTGCAGCCCGTTTTTCCTTCGCATACCAACTCTCTGTCCTCGGATACATATGTAGAAATATTAAACAATATTTCGTAATTCTGTCTGTCAGGCCATACAGTTAGCCGTAGGAAATAATATTTCCTGTATCTGTCTTTCCGCCATACAGTTGGCCGTCACTCGGAAATATTCAATAATATTTCTTATATCTGTCTTTATGCCATACAGTTGGCTACACTCACCACCCCGGTCTATCGCAACAGCGATTTTCTCGTTTATTGAAAATAAACATGTGACAAAGTACATTCATATATGTCAATATTTAGGTTCTTACAATAATTTGTAATAATTTAAAACATGTCACAGCTATTTTATTTTCATAAATTTTCATACATAAATTTGTTCACAAATTTATCAAAGCATAGGACCCGTCTTTACGGTCCTCAGGGTGGTGATGACGCACCGGCGTCCTGCCCGGTCGCCCGTGAATAAGATGACGTCACAGGTCCACCTTGATCGGTGTCCGCAGCGAACCATGGAACTCGGCAATGTCATCTTCTTTGAGGAGGCTCTTTTCAGGGCTATCATTCATCCTGTCCGTTACACATGTACTGCGTTCTGTCATTTTTATAAATAAATGAAAAATAAAATAATAAAATAAATAATTACGTCACTCACAAGCAAGAGCCGCAGAAACTGCCGAAGAACATCCCATTCGAAATTTTTTTCAAACTTTAGAATAACGTGTTTAATACTTGGGTGGGTACTGCACGGCTGAAGTTAAAAAATCGATTACGAATGTATGCAAGGAAAGCGTATGAAAGCATGTCTTCAATTATTATTTTATTTATTTGTTGTATGTGTTCACAGAATTGCTCGTGGTACTGGTGTGTCCCGATTTGATATCAACTTATTTCAAGTATATGTAGAGGGAAAATTTAGAATTTTTGGAACAACCTTCATGTCTATACCTGTGGATATTTCTGGAACTATTTCGGCCAACTTGAGTAAGTTAATATATCGATAATGTATTCTCATGTGTTGTAGGTCCAGTAATAGCATTCGCCTCTAGTAGCATACTTAATGGCGTTTTTTTCTCACCTGAAAAAATAAACTTAATTAAAAAAAACAATTCCTGTGGTTATGGTAAGCTACACGAATCAAAATACACTATTTCCTATACAACTAATTTATTTATGGTTTTTGTGTTTAGTTTGTAGGACTTCGTGTATTTTTTTAACGAAATTTAAAATAAATCTTAATAAATAAAATTTTAATAAATAAATATTATTATTAAGTTCTGCAAGTTTACGTAAAGCTTTATTTTAAATATGACACTGCTTCGGTTTACTAAGTAATTATCAAACAGTCGTTATCAAACGGACTGTGTGATAATGGCTCAGTAAGCGGAAACAGCTGTCATATTGAAAATAACGCTTTACGCAAACTTGCAGACGTTATTAATAATATTTATTAAAATTTAATTTATTTTAAATTTCGTTAAAAAATTTCATTAAAATTTTCATTAAAAATGTAAGTAGGTAGGTACTAAGATGCTAAAAGTGCTTCACAAACTATCACTTTTAAAGTGATAGGTTGTGAAAACCTATCATTATCAAAATGTGATAGATTTTCACAACCTTTATTTGCGACCGAAACAACGATAACTAAACTTACGTTACCAGATAGCGTTGTTTACATCTAACACAAACGTACTACGATTTCGTGATAATTTTATCTGTTGTGATAAATTTTAATTGGCATCATGTGAAAAATTGAGGATAATTAAGTAGAATTTTAGGAATTAGATTTCATAGGTGATTTGTACTAACGGAAATGTTGACATTCATAGTGTTACGTATGTTAGTGAAAAAAATATTTTTTTGCGTGTTGTAATTATCACTAGATGACGCTGGTGATAATTATAACACACATGTGAAATAGGTTGTATAACTTAAATGTACTCGTATATACAACATCCAAAAATCTATCGAGTGAAAATGGTGAACGTTACATTGTGTAAAATGATCACTTTAGCCAGCCATACGATAGGTCGTAAGCCCTATGAATACCCGAATAAAAAGACTTCATATCTACCTTCTCTTAAAAAAATATAATTTCGTCTCTGAGACATCTACTCGTATAATATATATTGATTAATTGGGATGAAACCCAGTAATGTGTTCTTGAAAATTTTGAACAAACTCCAAATATTCTGACAATGAGCACAAAAAAGTTTTGAAAAAAATCATTGATTTCGCAATATTTTTGTTGTTGTGACTAGGGAATGCAATCCCGATCCCGCGAGATCTCGAGGCATTTTACGAGATCAATCCCGAACCGAAAAATCGGACGAGATTATCGGGATTATCGGGAACGATCAGCATTTTTTGTATATTTAATTGTATATGTCTATAGAGCATTCGGTAAGTACCTACTTAAAACTTATGTTCATGTCACATTCAAATAATGAAAATAACTTTGAATAAAATTTGTTGTATTTTATCAACGTAACATAGTTATAAAATCTACTACTGGTTAGTAGTTTTTACTCTACTACATTGACTGATTGATGCTTGGAAAAACGCAAACAAAAACTTTAATGCAATGATTAATAATGAACATTTTATTAAAATTGCTGATATAAAAAAACACAAAAGTATTCGGGATCCCGATCCCTAGGGATCCCACAGGATTGGAAATTCTAATCTCGACGGATCCCGAAAGGGCGATCCCGACTCGGGATTGCATTTCCTAGTTGCGACCAATTTATCTTAAAGCTAGTAAACATTATTGCATAAAGAGTCATTATCCTGAATTGCAGCTAATTCCCAAGCGTCGTGCCGCATGTCCTCCCGGATGGAGACAGCTGGAGGGCTCAAGTATGCCACCATAACCGATCTGCACATGACCAGCTACACCCAGGCTGCCACGGTGGTCCTCAGAGCAAGGGACCATCGACAGGACCACATCGGTAAGACGATACCAGCTGTTTTCACACCCTTTTATTAAGTTTCACTTGAATGTCGGTCGGCCACACAATTTAGTAAATCAAATTAATTGATCAATTAGAAAGATATACAGAAAAATCTAATTCACGAAAAAATATTAGGTTACTACTGGGATTCGAACCCAGGTCACCTCCTTTCCGGGGCCGGTGCTCTGACCACTAAGCTATAGCAACCCTCTATGTTTCCGTGAATATATCGACCTTATATGTATTTCTTATTTTTATTAATTGATTAATTTTTATTTTTGTCCATAGAGCAATCCACTTTTTTGATACGGTAGTTGAAATTACTTTACAATGCCACCGCTAGATGGATGCCAGAATTAATTGAATAATTCATTTTATTTGGACATACATTTATACAACAGATATTATATATATTCAAGAACACATTCATATTTGTGAAGTTGTAATTTTTCAGAACAAAGTTCTGTGAAATTTTTTAAAATCAAATTAATTAATCAATTAGAAAGATATACAGAAAAATTTTGTATTCAATATTTGACCCACTATTTGA
Source organism: Agrypnia vestita (assembly GCA_016648135.1). Taxonomy (NCBI): domain Eukaryota; kingdom Metazoa; phylum Arthropoda; class Insecta; order Trichoptera; family Phryganeidae; genus Agrypnia; species Agrypnia vestita. Next base: position 208,733 of record JADDOH010006180.1, on the reverse strand, counting down.
CACACAATAAAATTATTTTTATCTCAAATAGATCAACGCACGTGAGCATGCGCAGTATTGACCTGCTTTAGCCCTTGCTTTAGGCATGTGTGTACGCACATTGCTAGTTATGAGCATGCTTATGTCATTCACCACGAGAAGGGGTATCTTTTGAGCATGTGTAACTGTTTTGCTTATGGGCATGCTAATGTCATTCGCGGCTAGTATCGATCAATGCGATCTTCTCAGTCCGCGATAGATGAAACAAATATGGCGCGTTGGGGAGATGACAAAACATTACTTTTTGTGACTTATTATAGGAATCACGAATGTTTGTGGAATACTCGGTCACCGCTATGTAAAAATAATATAGCAAGAAATAATGTTTATGAAACTTTATTAAAAGACATGAATGATTCAAATCTTATAATAAAAAAATATAAAAACTAAAATCAAAAACGTGCGGATGGAAACTCGGGAACTATTTTGATTTATTGGTTCCCTTGAATTTTCTATTTCAGTTTGCAGTTTCCATTTTGAACAAGAGTGTCTCTATTCTATGACAAGAGTATGCCAGCAATAAGCATGTGTGTTTGATTAAACCCAGGAACTGTTTTGATTTATTGGTTCACTTGAATTTTCTATTTCAGTTTTCAATGTTTCAATTTTGAAACATTGAATTAGAGTTCCTCTATATTAAATGACAAGAGCATTCCATGTGTGTTTGATTGTTAGCTTTGAGAATGCTCATTTATGAGCATGCTTCAAATAAGCATGCTAATAATGAGCAAGTGTGTACAGTTGTAAGGGCATGCTAGTTTTGAGCATTCTAAAGAGCATGCTCAAAATAAGCATGTGTATCTGTACCTTAACAGATTAATGCTATCCATATTGCACACAGCTGGCGCTACGATGCAAAATACCAAAATAACACGCGATGCATTTTCTGACCGCATGCTGCATTTAGTTGTTATCAATTGGCTCGTTTACCTACCTAATGTTTTACATTGAATGAAAAGGTCTAAATTAATGAGACCATAACAACTGAACATTAAAAGGCAACATTCGTTTAAATTTATTGCATATTATCCCGGAACTATACCAAAACAGGAGGTTGTATTTTGTGCATACTTACTGTAAAGGCGGAATTTCAGTTTGGTTTGAATTTAAATAAATATACGTAATGTATAATATTTTTTTTAAATACCTGTCTGACATCTGTGTTAATTATTGCAAACAACTTGCTCATTTGTTTCTGCAATTCTTTCCGAACAGATATTTTACCGCCATCTCGTGCCCGTTTAAAAGATATTTGTTTGTTAAAATGTATGAAACAGGTACCTATTAGTTATATTATATGGCTCGACACGCGATTCAACGAAAAAAAGTCAACGGCAAAAGGCCCACGTGACTCACCACAATTGACAATAAACAAAATTATTTTATTTTTTTACGAAAGAATTTTTAATTAATTGATCGATTGACAGACAATTGTGACGAAATAACTGAATATATGAGATCTCTATTTTTTTTAACGACTAGGTCAAGTGGGTATTTTTCTTTATCAAGTTAAATTATTTTATTTTTATTCCTTATGTACAATGTTTAAAAGTATATTTCTAAAATGTACCTAGTCTTTCTTGTGTGTGTTTTATTTCTTATGTGCAATATTTATAACTTTATTTCTAATATGTAGTCTTTTTTAAATATGTAGTCTAATATGTAGTCTTCATACATAAAATACAAAAAAAAAACTCTTTCACAAATTTAGGTATTTAGGTTAGGTTAGGCTTTTAACAAAGTGCAGTATGAGCCTTCGGCACCGTAATATAAAATCGTGGCACCTTTGTTTCTTAGGGTATTTACAGAAACTATTACTAAATTTAACAAACATCTTGTATTTCTGGAATTTTGTGTATATACTTAATTTTTTTTTTACTATTTAGATTATCGATACTTTTAAATGTAATTTTTAAATATCTTTTTTACAGTTCATATGATCAACGCCGCAATAAACTCACAGTTTCAATACTTTAGCCAAGGAACTGCCCGTAGATTGGAAGTGCAGCTGGAGCAAATAGTGAAAGGTGCTACCAACATGGTCCTCTCCAACTACTCCTACGACGATCTCTTCCCCGTTTAAAAACCACCCCTGCACATATGAAAAGGCTCTGGAAAATTTGGATCCTGCGTGCTTCAGAACTTCCCCATAGTACCTAACAACTTTTAAAAATAGGCTTAAATGCAGGGTGCAACAGAGCTAGTCCAAAATACATTACAGGTGCATTCCTGCTTTAATTATGAGACGAAAAAAAAGACAAGTAACCTTGACCCATTGTAATATCAAAACTAAAAGAGAATACCATCATATCACCTATCTAGGAGTATCATTTTTTAACGCTCTTCCCAATGAAATGAATACGTAAAAAAATCAAAACTAAATTGAAAAGTTGGCTAAAAAAATCAATCACAACAACACTATGAAAAAAATCTAATCATAAACAATCAATATACACTTTTAAATGTTATAACAAAATCTTTTTAATTTTGATCACTTAATCTAATGTTTATAGATACATTTTAATAATGCTATGTTGATTACGTTAACAATATAAAATATGACAATGCCCTCTACTTTTAAACACGAGAATTAAATTCTCTTTTAAAGGATATGTTATTAATACCGTTATGTACAATGTAATTAAATAAATAAAAATATAAATAAATAAAAATATGCGAATCAAGTTTATATGCTTTTATCAATATTTCCGACATACTTTCTGTACAACGCTAAACTATCATTAAAATATCGAATATGAAAAATTGACAAGTCATATAAAATGACAAACAATTCTAACTTATTTCTGCAAGTTTTGTATATTTTTTTAAGTTTTATTGAAGCTAATGAATTCGGTAAAAGTTATGTTAAATGATATTCAAATGTTTTACAGAAAAATTAGTCAGAAATATTGAGAAAAAAAAGTAAACTTTGATATCGCATATCTCCGTAACTAATGATATTAAGTCACATTTGCTTTTACATTTTCGATTCGCGATTCAGGCAGAAATCTACCAATAAAGTATGGTGGACTAATTTTGTTTCACCCTATATAATTAATGAGATTTGCAACCCTATTTATAATGCTAAAAAATTAAGGTACCAATTAAGTTCATTTATCTTCTCGGTCTAGAACGCTTAATTATTCGATTTTTGGTCATCTCACTTCAATAGTGTGCGTGAACCATATCTTTGCGAGAAAAATACAAAGTTATATGACCGCTTCACACTGGTGTAATACATGCCCAGAATAAACCTGAATTCGCGCTATTCGCTTTGGAACGCTGAGGACTATCACTTTTCGGGTGATTAGACTTCTAACTGAAAACTTTTGGTCTCTCACGGTAGTCTTTTTTAAAAATTTAAAAAAATATATTTTTCTCATCTAATTTCCTTTATTGCCAATTTGTAATATAATGGTAATTTTGAATATTTTAGGCTTGTATTTACAGTGTATTCGTGTTATACTCTTAATTGTCTAAAAATATTTATATTTACCACCTTAATATCATACAAGGTCAATCTAACGACCTTGTAGAAGATCTGTAAAATAAAAAATAAAAGTGAAATAAAATAAACAAAGAATGTTGTTTTAATTTGTTATGTAAATTTTACATCTCTTCCCATACAGTACGCGCTTATCGATTTTTACAAAAATGTGGGTTTTTGTTGGTGAAAAATGCGTATATCTATCCTTTTTTCTTAACTATTACTCTTACTCTTGATTAAACAACAAGCCCTCAGGATGAAATACCGACAGTTATGGAAATAAATGACATTAAAATTTGCATTTTTCTCAATATTTCTGACTTATTTTTTGTAAAATGTTGGGACTATTTTATTACAGTAACTTATATCGAATTTGAAAAATTCATTCCCTTTAATGCAAGCCAAATAAAATAATAAAAACCTTCCAATTCCAATTGGAAAGCACTCCAATTGGAATTTCTGCAGGGTTTTTATTATTTTATTTAACTAATGTTAAAACAAATGAATTTTTCGTAATCAATATAAGTCACTGCAATGATAGTTTAATGTTTTGTAAAAAATAAGTGAGAAATATTGAAAAGTGCAAAATTTTATATTGCTTAACTCCGTAACTATTGATATAAGGTCATGGCTGCTTGAACATTTTCGACATTCGAATCAAGCAAAGAGTCCCGTCTTTCATTTATATTCCAACCTAAGTATATAATACTTTGTACATATCTTCTCTAATTTTTTTCCAGCTATATAAAGACTTTCATTGTCTATCGCCTTTTATTTTTGAGCGTGTATTTTATTTTAGTTGTATTAAGATCTATCCCCAAATTCTATAATATAATAAAATATCTGTAATAAAATATAATCAAGTTTAAAGGCCCAAACTAAATTTAGGATCCAAAACACTTCCGAGATGATAAAAGCTGGATACACAAATTTCTTTGTGTTCATTTGACATTGACAAGACATTGTCTTCGGATAATCATATTATTATTCCTTACATAGAATACTACATACCGAATAAAGCCCTCTACGTTTGTGCATACTTAATGTATGTAAATATTAGATTGTTTAATAATCATTTCAGTATCGAGTACTTGTGGGTAAAACTTGTAGGTAATAGGGCTTATTGGTGGGAGATTTTCATGTCACCCGCGAACAAGTACGGCTAGTCCGTAACTTTTGAGGCCTTTTTTAGCCTTGACAATGGCACGTGATACCGTGTCGAAACGTCAGCCTAGGTCTTATATATATGTAGTAGTATATATAGATATAATATATATCATATAAATATATAGATATATATATATAATAATATTAATATATATATATATATAATATATATATATATATATATATATATATTATATATCTTATATATATATATACTACCAGTGGAAATAGTTCAGAGAGTAATTATCAAAGTGATTTTGAGGAAACCCTCAATATTCCCAACAAGGGAACTTTTCAACATTTTTAACGTCCCAAATATAAATCAAATCTATTAAAAAATTGCTATACTTCAAATTCACAAAATGTATATCAATAATATAACATTTTGATGTTTTAGTAATAGACCGAGTTCAGCTGGAAATATTTTGATACCTAAATGTAATACTAGCACAGCCCAACACCATTTCTCTTATCAAGGAGTATCATTCTTTAATGCTCTTCCCAATGAAATGAAGACGGAAAAAAATCATAGAAAATTCAAGACTAAATTGAAAAATCTTCTACACAAAACCATCACAACAACGCTATGAAAAAATCTTATCAAAAACAATCTATATATACTTTTAAATTTTATTACAATACCTTCTTAATTATTAATTTTTATAACTTAATTTAATGTGATTTTGTGTATACCTTATTTACTTAATCTAATGTCTCACATTTTTGTATTCTTGTATTGTTTATATCTTACTTACTTAATTTAATGTCTTAATTTTTATAACTTTACCTAATGTTTCTTTTTCTATATCTTACTTATTTAATCTAATGTCTTACACTAACGATTTCATTAATAATAGATATATACATGTATGACAATGCCCTCACTTTTAAACACGAGAATAAATTCTCATTTAAAAGTCTGTAAGCGTGTAATATAAATGTGTATTAATTAAATTATATTGAATACTCTTAAGTTTGTACATTTACCAAATAAATTTAAAATTAAAAAAAATATATATATATATGCTATATTTAAGTTTTTCGCGGGAGAACCGAAGAAAAAGAACCCGAATGGGTTACCCCAGAAAATATAGATTAAAAGTTACATATTTGCCTATTTGCCATAAATATTAAAAAATACTTGCATACATATACATGCATATACTTGTTATTTGCAGTAATCATTGACAAGCACATCATAATCGAACTGCCCGAGCTTCGAGCGCATGACCCAAAGAGAGCCGCGTCCGATTGCAGCGGCCTGCTTAGTATTCCCGGCTGGCGGGACCAGCGCTCGCTTGGCGCGCCGGCATTGTAACAGTTGGGCGGGACAATTGACACCGTTGGCGGATTACCAAACAGGCGAATGCGACTTCTTTGGGAAGGCACCGAGTGATCAAATATTAAATAATACCGACACGAAAGATGCAAATAATCCATCAGAATAAGGATGATGAAGAAAGAATGGCAAGAAAGATATATAACGCAAGTGTTGACGGCGCCAGAAAGAGAGGGCGACCACGGAAGACGCAGCATGACCGGATTAACCAGATACTGGAAGATGGTCCTGTTAGAAGCCTGAAGATTTATGAATGTAGACGAAGCGAAAGTTGTATGTCAGGACAGAAGAGTATGGCGCTCTATCCTCTCTGCCTACCCCCACGGGGACACGGCGTGATGGTTAGTTAGTTAGTTAGTTAATAAGGATGATATTTAAAAATAATCGGGGGTCTATTCTTCTTGCTTGCCTTGTTAGGTCCCCATGACGTTGGCGATCACTTGCGCGAAAATATCTCTGTCCTGCGATGTCCGGAACAAATTCTCGATCTGTCTCTTTCCGGTCCACCCTCTGACGTTGCGCAGCCAGGACATTTGTCTTCAATCAACTCCCCATCTTCCTTCTATCTTGCCTATAAGTATTAGTCGGAGGAGGAGATTTTTCCCCCGAGGGGTCTATAAATTAATTTATAATCATTACAAACATTTTTATGAGTTTTCAAGAAATTTTCTTTAAATATCTGTAATTATTCTGAATCATCTTTTAGAAATAATAATTTTTTTGATATTATCAATGGTTTATGAATTAAAAAAAGTATTATTAGCAAATGAATTTTTTTTTCGCATATTGCAGTTTCTCATTAATTATTGAACTCCCATGTATTAATTTTTAATATTTTTAAGGTAAACACTTCCATTTTTAATTTGACCTATACGTTGTATCCCTGTGAAGGGATCATTGGCCCCGAAACATGTTGATTATTTAATTAATATTTGTTTCAAATAAAGTGCTTTCGTTTGGACAGTCCAACCGAAGTCTGATTTGAAAGAAAAATTATCTTTTAACAGACTATACGATTTAATTAATTCGAATTCTTGAGTATGAGGTAGAATTTTTTGATATTAATTACAGTAATATCAAATAATTTATATTAATGACTGTAAAAATTTCTTAGTACGCATGAAAATTTAATTAAAATAATCGACGTTTTAATGGTTTTATGGATACTGCAATATAGAAAACAGAATTTATTTTTTGTCGTTTTAAAACGATATATTTAACAACTTGTCGAAAAATATTAATGTCTAAATAGCACCACTTCTTTTTCAAACTTTATGCAATCAATTTTTAAATAAAATATATGGTCTTTATTTGAAAATATACGAGATTATGCGTACCAAATATAACTCTATTGCATGAAAACTAAAATAGTGTTAATGAAACTACTTTTATATGGAATGTGCGGGATTGTACGAACCTCCCCACATTCTGGAATAAAGTTATATTTATTTATTTTAAGGAAATGCTTCAAGAGTCAATGGATCTATCATAATAAAATTGATTAAAAGCCTGTTTAGCTACGGGTCTTGCAAAATGATTAAATAAGTTTACGTTAAATTTAGCAAATCGAGAGCAAATACGAAAATCGTGTATTAATTGATATATTAATTTATACCAAAAAAAATTCTAGCGTTTAAAAAAGCTTGTGAAAAAGTCCGTAACGACATTTATCTATAGGTCAATTCACAATTTAATAAAATATGACATCTTTTAATACTACATCTTTATATTTAAAATTAATTTTAATCTGTCGGGCGTAATTTTAGTACGTAATGTTAAATACTTATAAAAATAAATCTTCTTATCAGGGATATTTTATGCAGATAATAATTTCATTTTACACATCACTGTTTGAATGCGTCGTTTAGATTTAAAGATCGTGTTTTTGCAAAAACAAAATGAAATACGCGTCTGACTGAACATCTGCCTATCTATCGCTTAAAATAATGAATATCTTTTGTCTCGCATGCGATCCTAAAACAATAATATAAATGCGCGAATTCTCAGCCACCATAGCCTACCATATTGTTAAGCAGCAAGCAATTAACAATGGCCGCTTGGCGGGTAGCAATAGCTACGCAGCGGTTACAATCGACCGCGCAGCGGCCCAGACAGCCACCCGCAAGGCCTAGCAGCAAGCCACCGGCGATTGCCGATTGCTTAACTGCTAGTGTTTGTTGAAAATACCAACATGTCGCTTCATCAGGATACAGTGTATACTAAATATTAAAAATTAAAAATCGTCGTATAGACAATAACAAAATAAAAATTAATATATGGGAAATTAATAAATAATTAAGTACTAATTTGAAAGCAAATTTAAACGATAACTTTTTGTAGAAAGGACCTGGTTATTTAAAATATTCAATTTAATATTAATACTTTTACGTATTTCCATAATGTCTAATTTATCCAACTGTCATCCTGTATTATTTGTATTTTTCAATAAATAAGTGTCGAAAACAATGTTTGTACTTATAAATGATATAATTTAAAAAATGGATAAAATTTCCGCGTCATTTTACAAGTACTTGTGAAGCTGGTACGCGGACAGATTTGCATCTGGTTATCTCGTTCACCGTGGCCCACAGCGAAATGTTTTTTCTTTTTTACTTAAAAAAATCTTAAAGCATTTATTAACCAAGTACAAGAGGGTGAACTTGACCTAAGAATAAAAATACTGAGGTCTCCGTATAGTCCAGCAACTCGTAAAGTCAAACATAACCAGAATTTTATGAGAGACACTGATATGTGGGAGTCAATAATGGGTAGGTACTTGCGGAAAGGATTGTATCTATGTACAATATTTGCAGCACACATGAGATACCTTCAGTTAGTGGAAGACGTCATAAAGAGGAATTGAATATAGCATGTAACAATCTACATGGAATCTGAGATCTACTCTTCTTGGAAACGTGCCAATTGAACAACTTCCTGGGCTTATACATTAGTATTAATTAAAATTAAAATTAAATCTGGACAAAGGAGACTGGATGACAATTTCATTGTAACCCAAGATTTCGCCGTAACAATGTAAAATATGGAATTACAGCAAAACAATAATTTTGATATGTACTTCTCTGATCTAAATCAAAATAATTGGAAAATTCTAAAAATCGCAACGAGTATTTAAATTATTATTTTTTAAATAAAATTTATGTCATTGTATTAATAGCTAAAATCTGTCTTTTACGACGAAATGAATAATTAATTATTTATTTTTTTAAATACAATAGCAAAACAAATTAATTTGATTAAATGTATGTCGATTAAGATATAATAGTTACATTTTGCATTTTAACTAAATTAGAAGATATGGATGTAATTTATCAGGAAATCGGTCTATTCTCGAATGATTTTTTGTCACTGATTGACCGAAATTGATATCTATATTTACAGTTCAACTAGATAGACTCAATTTTTTTATAATTCTAATGTATTTGAGAAATCAAAGAAAATACAATAGTAAATAATTGACTTTTTTTAAAGCACTTTCACGTGAGAGAATTGACGATTTGGGGCATAATTGAAGAATATGGGTGGTATAACCGAACTTTTGGAGAGTAAGTATCCTCGATTGTTCAGTTGAGTGTCCTGATTTCAAAACAAAACAGAATTGTATTGAATATATTGAACGATTTCAAAGCAAAATAGAATTGTATTGAATAAGAAACAAATAAATATTGAAAAATATATTCAACATAAAAAACTCAACTATTCTGTGGATACTTACGCCGGCCGCACACTGGATGCGTTTTCGTACGAAATTGAGTAGTACGTATACGTACGAATACGCAAGTACATTCCTGACCTTCGAAGTAGTATTGAACATCGCACACTGTACACGATTTAGTAGTGAGTGTACGATCCGGATTTGTTCGGAAATTTTTGCGATTTCATACGATGGATATTGAAAAAATTTTCAATTTTATACATGACCACAAATGTTTGTGGGACCAAAGTGATTCAACTTATCACCTGCGTGACCATTAGCGCAGATCATGGCGGAAAATCTCTGAAGAAATGAAAATACCTGGTAAGTTAAATAATTTGGTTTAATGAAGGTGAGGTATAATTATGTACTTCGAATAAATTACTGAATTAGGTCAGATCAGTCCACACAGCATTTAAATTATATTCAAGTGTTTCTTTGTTCATATGTAAATAATCATGAAATTTGTCATTATTTAAGTCTGCCATAAAATGATGCTACTGATGTTACTGATTTTAAAAATTACTGAATTTGGTCAGATCAGTCCACACAGCATTTAAAATATATTCAAATGTTTCTTTGTTCATACGCAGATAATCATGAAATTTGTCAATATTTAAGTCTGCCATAAAATGATGGAATTCATCCCTTCTAGTATATATTTCTTTCACCCATTCGGTTCTACGATAACGACGACGCCGTAGCCGCATTTCTCCAATAACGTTTGTGCCAAATGAATAATCTGTGTCTTCTGGAAAACTCTATTATGGCAGACTTAAATAATGACAAATTTCATGACTATCTATCGAATAGATTCACAAATGCTGGGGAGAATCGAGGTGTAACGAGAGCTCATAGCATCGGAGAAATATTTAAAAGTTTTTTTGTTCGAAGTACATAATTATACCTCACCATCATTAAACCAAATTATTTAACTTACAGGTATTTTTTAGTTCTTTAGAGATTCTCCGCCATGATCTGCGCTGATGGTCACGTAGTTGAATCACTTTGGTCCCAAAAACATTTGTGGTCATGTATAAAATTGACAAAATTTTCAATATCCATGTACGAAATCGCAAAAATTTCCGAACAAATTCGGATCGATTCAAACGTCGCATCTATACGTACGTACACGCACTACTAAATCGCGTACAGTTGTGCGATGTTCAATACTGCTTCGCGGGTCAGGAATGTACTTGCGTATTCGTACGTATGCGTACTACTCAATTTCGTACGAAAACGCATCCAGTGTGCGGCCGGCGTTACTCTCAGAATCGTCGGTTATACTGCCCGAGATTTTCAATTAAGCCAAAAATTGTATGACGTAGAATGTGAAATTTATTAAGAGAAGATTCTCTTATTGTGTTTGAATAAATGTTTACACTTATAATTCAATTCGTGTATTAACCACTCGTAAAAACTACCACAAACTTCCTTATATTTTGGCGCGCTGAACACCAACATCGTGACGTGAGTATAAAATTACAAGACTCATCCAACTAACTAAAGTTATGTTATAGGATGTGACTGTAGGAGGAAAATGAAGCACTAAAAGCTGTTCAATACGCAAAGTCTCTAGACACGAATTTGATCGGAGTACTGTTCTTAAATTCACCCTAAATGTTTGTAAAATATTTCACACACTAATAATCTAATTAGTATTTCATACTAATTATCACTCTTGAATAACTTGTCCCTCATATACTGACGCACGTTATTTAAATCACTCAGATCAGCAGTAGAAATCTTCTAGCCCGCCTGTAGGCACTTCTTTGATTTACTATCGCTGGAATGCACGCGCTGGCCACGCCGCCGTACTTTACGGTTTCGCCAGTTTCTTCATCGCACTTGTCAAACCTCAAAACAATATCTGTCCCGCGCGCACTTGCTCTTCGCTATTTTATACAAAACACATTGGTTTTCGAATGCTCAAGAATGCAGTCGAAGTACCGTCAAAAAAGGACGTTTGTATCCTGTGGACAACCTGACTAGTGTCTCCTATTCGAATACTCGATACTCGATTTTACTCGTATTTTTTTAATAGGTACTCGGCTATAGTAATGGTATACCTCGGAATTTTTTTTTATTAAAGTTTTAATAATTTTATTTGACTCGTGTCAAAGCAAATGAATCTTAAATATTCATTTATGTTTTACAATAGATAATTAATAAATATTTTAAAAAATACAAACTCTGATGTCACTTCTGTTGTCTCCTAACTGTTGACATTTCACCCAGAGTAAAAATAATATTAGGTCCTTACATATGAAATTGGCGTTTAGTAAGGAACGAACATAAAGCCGATTTTTTTATTATAATATATTTATTTAATCAAAGTATGTACCATTGCTATTTATGCACTTTTGCCATCTCATAGGTAGTTCATCGATCCCTTTACTAAAAAAACCATTCGGACGGGAATCAATAAAATCTTTGAAGGCGGTTTGGACTGCCCCATCGGAGTTGAATTTTTTCCTTTGCAAGAAGTTATCCAAATTTCGAAAAAAATGGTAATCTGTTGGGGCAAGGTCCGGAGAGTACGGTGGATGTCTTAGACATTCCAATTGAAGCTCCTCTAATTTGGTAGCCGTCTGTTGTGCAGTGTGTGGTCTAGCGTTATCATGAAGCAGCAGTGGCCTAGAGCGATTAACCAGCCTCGGTTGTTTAGCAGCTAGCTTTTCCATCATGGTTTGCAGTTGCTGACAATAGACATCTGCCGTAATCGTCTGGCCAGATTTAAGAAAGCTGTAGTGAACGACACCAGCACTAGTCCACCAAACGCTAACAAGTAACTTTTTTGGAGTCAATTTTCGCTTGGGGCTGGTTCGGCAGGGTTCAGCCATTGCGATGAGCGCTTCCGATTATCGTACAGGATCCACTTTTCATCACAGGTAATGATTCGATTTATTTAAAATCCCTTCATTATTGTGCCGGTTGAGTAAGGCAACGCAGCAGTCAACGCGCGTTTGTTGATTTGCTTCACTCAATTCGTGCGGTACCCACCTTTCAAGCTTTTTCACCTTACCAATTTGCTTCAAGTGGATTAAAATAGTTTTATCACTAACACAGCAGCCTGCAGCTAACTCGGATGTGGTTTGCGATGGATCCGCTTCCACAATAGCCTTCAATTCTTCATTATCAACTTTGGTCTCCGGCCGTCCACGGGGCTTGTTCTGCAGGTCGAAATTTCCAGAACGAAAACGTTGGAACCAAAAACGCACTGTCTTTTCTTTTGCGGCACCATCGCCATACACATCATTAATCCTTCGAGCCGTTTCTGCAGCACTGGTGCCACGGTGGAACTCGTACTCGTAAATAACGCGATATTTCAAAATTTTCATTTTGTAAACTGAGTGACGCAAAGAAAAAAACAATTGAGGAAAAAACAAATGAATTATAATTTTCAAAACACAAATACATGAGTAAATAGCTGTATAAATTTGGATTTGGAATTCCTAACCAAAGAGAAGATATTTGAGATCAAATTTGCCAGTACGGCAAAACGCCAATTTCATATGTGAGGACCTAATATTTTCAATCCTTCTACTACTACTACTACTAAAGACTTATTACTTTCCCGTACCTCTCTAAGACATTTATATTTTATTTTAATTAATGATGAACCCTTTGGGGACATCAAAGAATTAAGTAATAGGTCAAAAAATTAGTAAAAAAGTCTCATTTACTAGCGGCGACATCTATAAACTGTTTTAAGGAAATGGCGATTTTTAATGGCGTTTTTTGATGGCATTCGCATAGTGATTATAAAAATTAAAAAAAGGTGGACAAAAACCATACACACAACTTTGATAGATGTGTAAGCGATCTTGGATGAAATCAGTGAACGTCGCATTGTGTAAAGTGATTACTTAAGCCAGCCAAATGATAGATCGTAAGCCCTATAAACACCCAAAAGACTTCCATACCTACTTTCCCTGATAAATAGCTTCATCTCTGTAATTGGATAATTTATCTTATTGAAACTACCAGTTATTGCTACAAAATGCATAATGTTTATAATCTATGGTCATGACCAGACTTAATTTAAAAATCTCACTTTTGTTTTAGAGAAACAAATGTCGTCGATCGCCACAGAGGTTTTCAATGTCACCGCCACGATTATTTCGAGAATCGATATTACAATACATTTGTCAATAAGCGCTGACGGAAAGCATACAAAGTGGATAACATACTTACTACAAATCTAGTGTTGACTTAACACAACGACTATTAAGGACCATGGTTCACCAAAACAAATATTTGAAATAGTGTATAAATACACATTTCTCAATAAAAAAATAACTTATGGTTTTACACCATTTTATGTAGATACATCATCATCATCAATGGTTTCAATTATATAGTATATAGTAGATAGCCGTATACAGTAGATAGACATTCTGCAGTCATATTTATTATTCAATTAGTGTATATTATAGATATCTCACAGAGACGAAACTGTATTAATTATGGGAAAGTAGGTATAGAAGTCATTTGGGTGTAACAGGACTTATGACCTGTCTTTTGGTAGGCTTAAGTGATCACTTTACACAATTGTAACATTCGCCATTTCCACCCATGATAGAATATACCAGTTTCATAACAGTTATAACAGTTTCGTCTCTGTGAGATATCTATAATATACACTAATTGATTAATAATGTCTCTGTGACATAAATCCAGCACTGTTCTGAAAGATTTGAACAAACTCAAAATATTCTGAATATTTATTATTAACTAGCGACCCGGCCCGGCTTTGCCCGGTACAGTTTAAACTCGTCATACTCGTATTTTCAACGATATTTAATTTAATGATTTGGAGTACAGGACAAATATGATCTGCGGTAAATGGTAAAGGCAGATAAAATATTTTATTCGATAAGGATTAATACTGAATTGGTCAAAATTAGTGGAATGTCAATCATTATATCTTATATATACATTTGATTGTTCAGTGGTTCTCGAGATTAGCGATTAGCCAGACAGACAGAGGGACAGACGGTCGCCAGGACTGTTATCTTATACTATGTTTTGATTTATAATAAAAAGTGTATTGAGTATTGTGTAGAAACTTGTTAATCTGGAACACGATCCTCAATTGTATTTATTTTATTTTTGTTTATTTTTTTATTTATTTTTTATTTTTTATTATTATTTTTTTTTATTATTTATATATATTTAGTTTATTATTTATTTATTTATTCATTTGCGATAATCTTTCATTTGTTCTGTATATTATTCACAAGTAATTTTACGTCATTTATCAATAATTTATCATAAAAAACGTGTTTTGTAGTTATTCAAAATGTCCATAAAATATTTATACTTTGTACTCTGATGTCACTCTAAGACCTTCTTTAGACCTTTTGACGGTCCGTTTGTTAAAAAATAAAATAAGTATAATTTTCCTTTTTTAATTAACAACAAATAAATAATTTTACAGAATAATAACCAGCTTTTGTTCTGTAGAAATTTTATATTTAAAGGGATAAATTCAAAAGTGTCCATGATTTAAATAATTTTAGTAAGCAGTACCAGAAAGTAGGTAGGTAACTCGACAAAATATCTGAAATAAATTTGCATTTTTCTGTTTGTAGATACCTATGTGTGTTCCCAAATGTATAAATAAATACATTATCTTCGACATCAAGTCGATGTGCAAAATTTCAACTCGATTTGATGACGGGAAGTGTGTTTTAATTTTCCAAAAATTTTCCTCAAGGAATTAATCAAGACCTTAATGTAAAGAATTTAAAAATGACTGAACGAACTAGAAATTTAAAAATGACTGAATGAACTAAAAATGAATCTTTTATGGTTGAATTTCAGCCATGCATTGATTAGTCACAACAACAAAAAAATTACTCTTAATTCGCTTTAGTTTTTTACAAAATGTCACGAAAAATAACGTGAAATAACACCCAGGGCCGATTTTCTGATCAAATGTAATAGTGAAAGTTTAAAAAAAAAACATAGATTTTTGCGAAAACGGATTGTTACATTGGCAAAGATGCAAAGAAATTTCACTTAATAAAGTGTAAACCAGTGATTGTCAAACCGCTATTTTAACTGGTTACACGAGGTACCGTTATTGGAGATTTGTATCTGATTGTATCGATGATTAGTAACTGAGACATGGGTTACTGTTGTCTAGGTTATACTGTTACTATTACCGATGGTTGCCCGTTGAATCGACACAATCAGATACAAACCTCAAATAACGGTTAGTGTGTCAATTTTATGTTTATACTAGCTGTAACTCGTCAAAAATGACGAAACATTGGTTAGCGTTTTTGCTAAGCCCTTATATATATTTATAGCATCTTTACGGCGATCTACGGAGAGGCGGCCGTAGCAACATGCCTTAATCGGCCAGTTCGGATTGGTGGCCCGGGGTTCGAGCCCTATCTCCGGCCGTTTGTTTAGCCGTGAGTGCGAACCAAATTATGGACGTTACACGAAGTTACGGAGACAGGCAGACGGACAGACAACGGAATTATTATGTTTGATACACGTAACATAAAAATGATCGGAATATTTTGAGTATTTCAAAATTTTCCCAAGGGGACATCAAAAATCAGCGAAAGGGACAACCGAATTAATGAATAAAATCGAGTTTTGAGTTAAGTATGCAGAGTTGTTCTTTATGTATATACATATCTACCAAGGAAAAATTAGATGAAAAATAGAATAAAATTCTTAGTTAAAATTAAAAGTTTTTGAATAAGGACAAATGACATTATTACTTATTTGAAAAATTTGGCAAGAAACAATGACATAGTCAATTTGGTTCAACGTTCTTGTACAAAAAAAAAAATTACGTCGATGACGACAATAATATTGAAGCCTTCTAGAACAGCCTATAATTATCCACAACATTCGGGAGACGCCTGGAACAACCAAGAAGCGACGGGAACCTTCTCCTAAACTCTAGAAAGGAAAGAATCTTCTCAATGTGATTGTGTAAAAAAGCGGGTCTAGACCGCGATACGAGAGAAGTTGTTTTGACATTTCGATCGGTGCGAAGTACGCGGGGGACCATAGCCGGTATGCCCAGTTGTAGAATTTCAGAGCAACAAACATCGAGTGAAATAATCGAGCGAGTTCTTACCTAAGTGTAATAAATAAATAAACCGAACTATTATGTGCGTGAATTGGATGGAATGTTCTAGCGAATGATGAGCGATAATCTAGTGTTCAAAGACAAGTATTAAATTCCGAAATAGTGTGATTTAAGGAATAGCGTTTAGTTTAATTCGTGCTAAATGACTTCGTCCATTTTATAATTTTATAACTAGCTGTGCCCGCGCTGCTTCGCACGCGTAGATTTTTAGTAACTTTTAGTAATATTTTATCAATTTGTGTGTTAACCCTAACATATAGATATATGTCGGTGCGGATTTTTTGAGTTCTACAACTTCTCTGTAGAAAGTATTTAAATATCTCTTATCGTAAAGGCAATGTTCATAAAAAACGCATCGCTCGACCACTTTTTCGTTGGTCTAAAACCACTTTAGTTGGAAAATAGGTCACCACGAAATGTCATCTTGAGATAATGCAAAGCTTTTGTCTACCCTGAAAGATATTGGTGAAAGAATTTTTGAAATCGGATGAGTCGTTTCGGAGATTATCTCCTACATCCAAACTTACAAACTTTACCTCTTTATATATTAGTATAGGTTATCACTAATTAATAAATTCTCTACGAGACTATCTCTATCTCTATCTTGATAAGTATGATTCATCAGAGAAGTCCGAGAGAGCACGACGTCACGTGACAAGCGTGAAAATACACATTGCTTTGACAGTCGTATGTATTGGAGGCTTTTGTTTATGATTTTATTTTACAAGCGCCTGTCAGAAGCGCCGAGCGAGCCCCGTAGTCCGTCCACAGTCGCGATCGCCGCCGAACGCCCGCGGAGACGCCCGAATGAAATTCGAACACACGATTCGCGATCGAATTTATTGAAGCATCAAAATCTGCGAATCATTCGTCAGCTTTTGAGTTGCTTTAAATTCAAATAACTTGTACAAAACAATCTTCTATTTTGTATTTTGTATACTGTAATACTTTTGTGTTCAAAGTAACGAATCTCGCGAAGTTAAAATGAATTCAATGTTTCAATTCGCTCTGCTGAGTTTTGTGTGTGTTTCGCTTGCTTCAGAAGTTCGTAAGTAAATTCTATTTTAGTTTATATATTTATACGTAATCCATGACATGTCGTTAAATATATGCGTTGTAATATATAAAAATATATACGAGTAGTTGAAAATCAAAACGTAGTAAATCCATGAACTATTTTTTAGGCAAATCAAAGATAACATCTTGTTTCTAACCTAGATAGGGTTATTTGAAAAACATTAAGAACCTCGCAGGACTATATTCCTGCTTTAATTATGAGTCGAACATTTTCAAGCAACCATGATCTAATATCAATAGTTATGGAGATGCGACATCTTTGTTTGCTTTTTTTCAATATATCTGACTTATTTTTTGTAAAACGTTGAACTACCATTACAGAAACTTACAATTAATATGAAAATTTAATTTCCTTTAATAAACTCAAAATTTTTTCAGGGTTTTTATCATTTTATTTAACTTGTATTGAAACGAATGAATTTTTCGTAATCGATATAAGTTTCTGTTATGATAATAACTTTTTGTAAAATATAAGTCAGAAATATTGAAAAAAAAAATGCAAACTTTGATATTGCATAACTCTATAACTATTGATATTAGGTCATTACTGCTTGAATATTTTCGACTTATAATCAAGGCAGGAATATAGTCCTGCAAGGTTATTAATGTTTTCCGAATAACCCTGTATATAAGCTGATTTTTAACTAGCAATAACTTGAGATTGATACTTGATATGATAGTTTACTAAGATTTAAAATGTAGGAATGAACTTAGAGAATACAATATTGACATTCAAATCATTATAAAATAATAAACATGAGAGAATAAGAATACAAATGAGTAGCTTGTTGGTGTTGGTGTAGTGATCATGAGGTTCGCCTAGTGATCTGGTGGTCGGTGCTTCGAGCCCCATCTAGGACACCAACAGGTTAGTCCCACATTCATAACACAAGTGTTTAGCTTAGTTTGGAAATAGTAAGAATATTAATGCAACACGTATTCCATATTCGCGTCTCTATTGTTGTATCCTAATGAAGGGACCATTGGCCCCGAAACGTGTAAAAATTTAACAAATTACGATTGATACAAAGTGTATTCTTGTTAATTAAATCAATAAAATGCATTATGTTATACATCGTTTATAAGTTAACTTATTAATTAAAGTGTTTGATTTTTATTTAAAAAATTGAAGGCTACATATTATATAAGGAAATTCTTTAAATCGGTTCAATTCTCAGAACAACAAATAAACTTCAATATACTTCTGTTACAATTTCCATTAGTAGTAGTCTCGTAAAAAATTTGGCCACTCAATTACCTACAGAGTTACTAATATAATATTCAATAACTTTAAACTAAATTATTTAAGTTATTCTTCTTTTGACACATTCAGGGTAAAAAAATTATCGTAAGGGAAGTAACGCACGCTGTGCGTGTGCATCATATAAGGGGAATGCGAGACCACAAAATAGAACTGTGAAAAACTTATTCGCTTGAAATCAGTCTTCTAATAATATAAAAAATGTATTGTCGACCATCTTGAATCGAGTACCAATCATAAATAAATAAAAATCGTATCGAATGATTAATTATTGAATTGAAAAATATAACTGTTTATTAAATTACGATTGTAGGTATGTAATCAAAATGCCAAAAAGGGGCTTCCTGTACAGATTTCTGTATTTCATGTCATTGTTGATGTTTTTAAGAAAGTTTTTGTTGTTTATCATTTTTAGCATGGTTGTCACCATGCTAAAAAGTGATATTTGAGAAATTATTTATTGCAAAAACGACGATATTCGTTTTCAAAACAAAAAATAAAACATTCATTTATTCGACATTCAATGCACCTGTCAAAGTTGGACAGTTTCGAAACTTTTGAATACAAAAGGCCGAAAATCGATAAAACATGAATGTGGGTACCTACTTGGATTTTTTTAGAAAATGCACACGTTTTTTGTTTCGTCGCATCAAATGTCTGTGATGTTGTGGCGATAAATGTCTTCGAATCGTCGTGAGACGTCATTGTTATATTTGTATCACTTCAAATACAAATATTAATGATTTTACTTGATTAAAGCATTATCATTTATATTTTTCATATTCCTAGACATCGTATTATTGTATTGATATACATTTTTAACTGATATATAATTATCAATTATCACTATCACGCCAAAGTACCTCTACCGCGCGTACATGGGTATACGCTTCTCCAATTTTTAACTTTAATGTCGTTTAAAATAATATTTCAGAGTAATAAATAACCTGTAAAAATCTGTATTTTGAATTAAAAAAATATAATAAAATACTGCTTGTAAAAAATTTAAGACTAATCCAAATCATACTCTAATCATAGAAATACTTTTACACAAATTTTAAAGAGAGAAAAAATGCTCCGTCATTCTGTTTTTCGACCTTGACTACTTTAAAGCGTGCATTGGATGAAATGCATTTTCTAGAAAATCTATTTCTGACAAACTATCCATTAGTGACGTATATCGGATATCTGTCTGATTATGGAGTTTACTTGACTTCATTTTATGGAGATTGGTGTAGCACAATGTAAATTTTTCATTAATAAATTAATCTTCCTTAATATTTCTTTAATAATGTGTTAAGTCACATATAATTCAAACTGAGATATTTGACGTATGAAAAAAATGAGTGCGCGCTTCCCTGCATAGTGTTGCACAAATGACAAATTTTTACATAATAAATAAAATTACTACACTGGGAAACACATTTATCCACTTTGAAATACAGAGGTATCATTACCAGTTGCAAAATTTATGTATTATGTTCATAAAATTTATCTTCCTAAGAAAAGACTACAGATGTCTCTGGCATAGTCCCATCAAATAAACGAAAGGTTTTCAGATTTGAAACATATGTAGAACTTTAAAAAATTTGAAATTGCGTGGATGTTTTTACGGTGTAATTGGTGAACTTTGTATTGTGTACAATGATCACTTAAGCCAGCTCGTACAAGTCGTAGGCCCTGGGCAAACCTATAAAAAGTATTCCATATATGTTTTTCATATAAATACTTTTGTCTCTGTGAGATTTCTATAATTTATCTTAATTGCATTTACCTAAATTCATAAAATTGCCTTACGCTCCTCAAACTATAATCCACCGTCATTTTCGCGATGTTATTTTTCTTTTTATTTGAAGTTTAATTAACTCTTATCAAAATATAAATCGGTAATTAATTTATTAATTTAATTGCTCATCCATCAGATTCAAAGTACATGGTAGGAAAAAAATACAAAAAAATGTTTTATGTCTCCCATAATTATAGGAAGACACATATAAGACAATTATAATTTTACAGACTTCTTTTAAATTTAACATAGATAAAACTTAGTGATAATAAGGAAGAAAAGTGAAAGCAAACAGTAATAATTAGTAATACGTATAATGTATATAATGCACATGGTTAGGGAGGGTGATGAGTTTCCAGTACTAACTCACCATACGACAACACTCTTCATATTTGGTATTAAAAACATCTAGTCAAAATGTTATTGTAGTCTGAGCATATACATACGTGGGATGGGAAATTATTTCCTATTGTGATAGGTAGAAAGGGAAAAGTTTGCTCTATCTGGTAGATCTGAAAGGGAAGGATAGCAAGTTGGTGATTTCGGTAGAATTAATAAGTTTGTGAATAATTTGAAAAACGTGTGAAAAAAATCGAAATATTTTTTCAATTTTGTCGAATTTCAAAAAAATTTCGATTTATGTGAATTAAAATGTATTGATTAATGTAGCAAGTGTCTAAAAATTATTTTGAATTAGGAATTACCGAAGTTTTAGGTTAATCTACTATGAAATTAACATTTTGGAATTTGTGAGTTTGAAAAATTTTAAATTATGGCAAATTTCGCATTATCACGGTTTGAATTAACGGGGTTTTACTGTACAATAGTATTCCTAACTACTTACTTTCACGGTGGATACATTCCGAGTGTAAAAAATTTCAACATAATAATTTCGCTGTCTGTTCGTCTGTCTGTCTGTCTGTCTGTCTGTCTGTCAGTAGCCTCGTGTAACGTTCGTAATTTCGATCAAATTCACGGCAAAAGAAATAAATTAAACGACCGGAGCCCCGGGCCAGCAAACCCGAACCGGACACTCTACGCATGTAGCTACGGCCGCTTCTCTGTGGAGCGCCAAAAAGATACTTTAAATATATACTAGGGCTTAGCAAAGACGCGAACCAATGTTCTGTCATTTTTGACGGGTTACAGCTAGTACTACATATAAAAAATTAAGGATGTGTTCTCCAACATATAATATCATGTGAGATGAAAAAAGAACTCTACAGAGTTCTAGAAAATCGTACAAATAAGTAATGATGAAAGCCCAATAAATACATTCCATTTTTTTTTTCGTACATACATATTTTAGTTACGTAAAAATATAATTTCTTCAATTTTTATGCGTACCTACTACCTACATACAATTATGCTTCATACAGCATAGAGGCAGCTATTTGCAAAAAATCACAAAATGAATTAAATACGATGTAATGTTCTATAAGAAATTGTGAACCATTTGACATATATAAAGCCAAAAAGCGATATAACATTTATTTTAGCGCGAAAACCGTCATTTTACACAAAAAAGTGATCAATTTACATCATGTAAATGTCTGCCTGTCCAGATGACGCGTTTTACGAGCGAGTGCACTCGCGCGTTCTTGAGATCCTGGAGCTACATACATCCGTCCAGATGCTGACGCGCGTTCGCTCACTCGCGCGTAAAACGCGCGCGCGAGTCGAGATACTCGGGCGGCATTGTTGCGTCCAGTACTACGCGCGAGTCCGTGGTAGAGATGCGCAAAATCACTCTTTTGACAGGTCAGGGAGTTATAAGTCTTTTCACTCAAAAGATTTAAATTATTTAAGAAAGATCACCATTTCACATATTTAAATCTATAAATCGCGCTGAAAAAATATAAATGAATTACATAGAAATTGATTGATTTGATTTACATGATACGATTACAGAATATAGTTAGAGCAGTTTCTACAGTTGTCGGCCACTTGAACGATACTCCAGATTTTCCTATTTACAGGCTTAGGACTGTCAACCTAGATACAAAAGCGTAGATTTTTTTTTTGTTTTTATCCACTTATAATTATTAATTACACCTACATGTTTCGGAAAAATCCTTTCCTCCGTTAGGGTGTATTAATTTGTAGGAAACGTGATATCTGGATGAAAAATAAATTGAAACGCGCGAGTGATCTCGCGCGTAAAACGCGGTATCTGGACGCAATGTAAATTGAAACGCGCGAGTGGGTTCGCGCGTAAAACGCGGCATCTGGACAGGCCCGTAAGTCAGCCGTATGATAGGTCTTAAATCCTATAAACACCCAAAAAAGACTGTCATGCCTACTTTTCCATATAAAAAATAGCTTCGTCTCTGTGAGACACCAATAATATATTTTGATTTGATTTGGTTTCATTAAAGATACTTTATTTGACTTTTTGTTCAAGAATTTGAATGTAACTATTTAATTGTGAGGGTTAACACATTTTTGCAGAACACTATCCATACTAGGGCAGTGTGATCTGGAATTATTGTTTATTTGTTAATTGGTTTTTAAACAATTTAATCGGAAGTTAAATTTTTATGTTAGGTTGATCTGTATTAGACCGCTTCCCTTTCGCATCAAATATTGCCTCTTGGAATGGAACCACTACATAGAAAGGTCACATAGATACAGCTTAATTAAGGTAGCTTGGACACGTAATGCGCGCTTCAAAAGAGTGACTCTCATATCTTTTTGAGAACTCCAGATGGGTCTCCCTGGACTAAGCTAGAAAAAACAGCAATATATGTATGTATAATAGATAAACAAGATTGATTTGATCCGTCAAGTAATGCCGAAGCGGTACAAGACAAGAAAAGTGGAAACGCCCTTTCTAGTCTATTGTCCCGACTAGCATCTTCATCTTCTTGGCACTGTCCCAACTCATTGTCTCCTTTAGGAGTTGACTCTTCTCGTTCTTAGGCTAGATGTTCTTCGGTTCTGGGTGTCGCTTTCATCCAGGTATCTACATCCGTCGTGGATGACTGTGGACGAAGCTCCACAGACATTGCCTGCTTCACCGTATGGTCTGGTGGTCTCCGCTTTAAGTGCCCGTACCATCTTAGCTGTCACTTTTCCAGCTTACTGCTTATGTCTGTGACACTCAGACTACAACGAATGCATGAACTTTCAATTCTATATTTGAGTGATATTCCTGCCGACCATCTAGGTGGGAGTTGTACATATACTAGTATTTCCTTTAAGGGGGGGGGGGGTAAGGTTAATTCGTACAAAAAAGGCATGTTTTTGTGATTTTTTTGTGACGACACAGTTAAAATCTCTTTATTAAAATCAATGATACATTAAAATATGACATTCGAAGAATATTGTGCAAAATTTTCACGAAGAACTATTAAAAAATACGGTAATAGCAGCAATTATTCGGACGTGTCTCGGAAAAAAAATTAATTGCGGTGCCCCTCATAACTTGGTGTTGGATCATCTAAAATCAAAAAATCAAAGTTCATTCGTTAGATAATAGTTTTCCCCAGGTGACACTGGGAGGGTTTATCGAAATTTTAATTTTTCACTTGTTTGGAATACTTTGAAGGGAAATACGCTTTTTTTTGCGAAAAAAATCAGCTAATTTGTTATTTTTAAAAAATTTATTAACAAATTTGAAAAAAAGTCTCCAGCGTTACCTTGTAAATTATGTACAGAAATAGTGTTCAAAATTTCAAAAGGATCGATGCAGTAGTTTTGAAGTTATGAGGGGCACTGACTTTGAAAACGTGAGTTGTGGGGAAAACGCTTTAAAGTTTTGAACACTAAAAATCTGCTATAAAACGTCATTAAGCAAATTTTATCGGCTTTCCTCACTGAATCATCAATGCCAGGTCCATAAAGGATAGGCTTGATGGCATCCAAAACATCCTCGGGATGAGCACTGTACGTGTGATTAAACGAATCCAATGCATTAGAGTCGGGTATGTATAAAAATTCGACAGGCATAAAAATACTCATAACTTCGTAAATTTTGTTCCAATCGACTTGAAATTTTGACACAATATTCTTGAGATATTATGCATTCAGTTAAAAGAAAATATCTTACCCCCCTTAAAGTCACAAAAGATTTTCTCGACACAAAAGTATAAGGGGGCTAAAATGATGATATTGATAAATTATATTATTTTATCAACATTTTTTACGGAAAAAACGGCCACGGCTGCACGGCGGTCAACATTAGCCACGAAGCAACAATCGACCAAGACTGCTTTCTGCTAATGTATTTAAATTATATGTTATTTATAATCACAATTAAAATAATTTTAAAAATGTCTACTGCAATTTGTGGTATGCGTATATAGAGTACCTAATAAATATAATAATAATAAAAAAAAAGTTGATTCGTCCTTGAATATCAAGTTGAGTTTTTTTTAACCATTTACGAAATAACTGTATCGGAATTAATGGTCAAATAATTTAAGGTCAACACAAACTTACAACAATTCGAGGTCAAAGTAATTGAAAGATGCTGACCTCAGACACGAAATAATAAAAGATGTTTGTTTTGCGTGAATTATGCGGCCCGCTGACCATGCACAAAGCCTTCCGGGTTTTTTTATAATTTTAACATTTTGTAATTTTCTGCGATTTGCTTAATACGTAATGTGTGTACGTACAGTGAAGTAGCTGCCGCCACTCAAACACATAAATAATAACTTTTTCAATATTATTTATATTAATAAAACAGAAAACAATATTATTTATATCAATAAAAAGAAAACACTTTGTTTGAAAACTTTTTCTTCTTCTTCTTCTTCTTCTTCTTCTTCCCTAGCCGTCTCTCAGCTGCTAGATGTAGGCCTCTTCTAAAGTTCTCCAATCTTCTCTTCTTTGGGCTTTTCTAATCTTCCTACTATTCACTGAATAATTAGCATGTTTCGGGGCCAACGAACCCCTCGTCAGAATACAAAGCATTAAAATTAAAATCGGAAGAATACAGATTAACAAAAACACAAAATAAATATACACATTTGTATGAGAATTGAATTATTAATTAGGCACAAATTTGATTTTTTTTTAATTTTAAAGCTTTTCACTATTAGCAAAAAAGATTTGTTTGTTTCAAATTATGCTTTAAATACTTTCTCATCACTAAAATTTATAATTTATCTAAAAAAGTTTATAATAAGCCCTTGATAACAAAATAATGACCTGTTTCCAAAAGACGATTATAAAATTCTGAATAGTTCCTACTATTTAAAAATTTTAAGTGCATCTGAACTCTATTCAACAAGTTTTACCTATATGAAAATGACTGGAATCATTTCAAATTAACGTATAAATCCACGATTTCTTTAAATAACAAAGCTAGTAGTGATATTACTTCAATTTCCATACATATTATCTTATGTATGGAATTTTTTTTCTATATTTTCTATTTTAAGTACACGCTTTATCTTGATGAAGTGATCATTAGTTTCAAAACGTGATGGTTGTTTAATAAATAATGATTTTATTACAAAGACTTTTCTTTTAATTAACATAACCATTTTAATTAAAACATGGTACCTAACATATTGTATAAGGGAAATCATGAATTCATGCGAACACTATTATTTGTGGCAGAATATAGACGATGATTTTTTCTTAACTAATTTACATATAAGGTACCTGCATCAAGGTAATTAAATCAAAATTGTAAACTTTGCCTGTCTCAACACAGAGTTTTCTATTGAGACAGGCATAGTAAAACTATGCTTAAATGAATGCATTTTATGTATAGCAATGAAATAAATAAAAAAAATCATATTAAATTTATTAAAATCACCTTTTATTTGGCAAGTTATATTTTTCGAAATATTGCACCGCGAAAATTTAAAAATAAATATCAATACCTATTTGCTCTCTATCGACAAATGTATAGTCAACAAGATGGACTAGATGTCCCAGCGCCATCTTGCTGTTTTTTTTAAGAATCATCGTCGTTATGTTATGTCAATTTAATTCCACAGAGGGAAAAAGTAATTCAACAGGAATTTCATCGTGTTCTCTACAGAGCTCTTACTAATGTTTGTTGAACATTTTCAGCCGACTTCCTCCACATCTGCAAGAGAAGTGACCCTGATCTTCAGCAGTGCTTTAGAAAGTCGGTGCTGGCGCTGAAGCCATACCTTTCAAAGGGTTAGTTAATCAAAAATATAATTTAACAATTTTTAATTTAAAATTATATTTAACAAAATGAGTTATATAACCAATTTAATTAAAAAATAAACGGATCTAACTAAACTATAAACTTACATCTAAACTTGTTTACTTTGTATTTTATTTTTATTTTGATCTTTTATTCCTACTTATTTATGTATTTTATTATTAATTTAACCATGTTTTTTCTTTTGTATTAAATTTATTATGTAAAATTTTTATTTAAGTTAATAATTTATATTTTTCATTTTGTTGTTTATATATTTTTAGGTTATTTTATATTATGTTATATTTTTTATTGTAAATTCTTTATTTATTTCTTTTTTGAGTAAACAACTTTATTGAGTAAAAGAAATACATAAAATCTCTATGTATTTATCAATAAAGTTGCAATGTGCTGCGATGGACAGTGAATGGTTTTTGATATGCAGACTTGCTGCCTCGCGCCGGTTTATGTGGACTAACACAGTCTTACTAATTATTGTAAAATAATCTCAACCAAGCGACGAATGGGCAGGACCGGTATGGGAGCTTTTGCTCATAAAACTATCGTGAATTTAATTTGGTATACTGTTATTTTTAACTCATTCTGTTCCTTTCTGTCTTTTATAGACTGTCTTATTTTGTACTATATTGTTTTTTTATTTATTTGCTATTGTTATTTTATTTACTTGATAATCATTGTTATTATATTTTTTATCATGTAATTTTCTCTTTTACAATTTTTAATTACATTTTCTATTTTGCATTATATTGCACTCCTGAAAGAGCGAAAAGGTTTGTGCAGACTCCTCACCACGCCGCACTAGTGTCTTTGCTTCATCTACGACCTGGCGAGGAAACGTAGCATTGCCTTAGCATTAAAAAAATGACAATTTAAATGGCGAAAGTGTAAGGCCGGTATGGAAGCTTTTACTCATAGGGCTGTGGTGGGTCTATGATGAGTCCCACTTCGCTGTCCATAAGTAGGATTTAAACCACTGAACCGCCGAGTTAACTTTATGGTCAGAAGAAAAATCAATGCATTAACGTTACATAAATACATTTGATTGGCAGGTGTACCAGAATACAAGATCCCCAAGGTGGAACCCCTGGTGCTGAAGGAGCTGCTGGTCTCCGAGCCGACGGGACCGACCCAGGGCATCAGAATATCCGCCAACAACATCAAGGTCTTCGGATGCTCTGATTTCGATGTCAGAAATGTCAAGTGAGTATGCGTGCATCGAAACTCTGCGCTAGGGAAAATCTCCTTAAAGCAACACTTGAATCAAAAAAATAAAAATGAACTCGAAAACTGAGCGAGCGTATGTGATCGTAATTTATTTCAAACTAAAAATTACATTGTTTTATCGATCCTTTACAAAAACAGCACAGAATCAACATGATGCTTTAAAAAAGTAACCCATAAAAACCAAGTTTTAATTATACTCCCTTTCTTTGTAAAATATAAAATATATTATATATATAAATATATTTGTATAATATATACAATAATTAAAGACGAATTAAAACATACAACATAACACTAAACTTAACTTAACTTAACAGTAATTTAATATATTTCTAAAATGTCAGATGTTTTAAGCTTTGATAAGACAATTCATGCTTTGAAGATTAAATTCTAAAAACATTTGTCAGTCAATTTAGATTTTCGACATTCGTAGTGAAGTACCTATTATGCATACCGACGGAGTAATTCAAATTTAGAAAATATTCCGCGACGTTATTGGGCCGCCGTAATCAAACTTTTCCAGTGATTCCAATTTGAAAAAACCAATAAAATTTCTAAAAATCCGAAATTATACTATAATTATTATTTTTTTTTTAACGAAAATTTGATAGATCTTCTTGATCGTTGCCACGAGTCTACTTGCCATGTTTCAGCTCGATTAGATCACGGGAGGAGGGTCAAAAATCGATCCAAAGTTTTTGTTGACGGCAAGCAAGCAGATGCCACGAGTTAATATAAAGGGAGTAAAAAAAAATGCAACACTTTTTTTCACAGATCTCATCACAAGTTTTTATATATCATATCTTCATATCTCAGCACAATTAATATGTAATATCCTGTCTCACGTGTCAAAGCGATAGATTACATTGGATTGAAGAGTCAGTTTCGTATGAAGTACAATGAATTCATATTATTTTATATTGTCACGAGATTCTGCAATCGAGAAGAACTGTACATAATCGAAGGTTTCCGAACAGTCGGGACGTTTTAGGATGTTTTCGGAACATCTGGAAGCAAGTCGAATACGCAAATGTATACCAGAAGAATAGAGAAGTCTATTTCTTGCAAATTTTGCCTCGGTCGCGCTGAGAGTCGTGTTTGACAGATAGCAATAGCACGGGACAAAAAAATAGTTGAATCCGGGCGAGAGACCACGAAGTGAAGCAGACGGTGTGCAAATCGTTACCAGTGATGGTTTAACTGTTATTTTAACACTTGTTTCAAATGTGCTATATGCTAAATTTAAATATATGAAACTAATTAAGTGTAGGTTATAAATTGAATCATTATCTTATATCTATATATTTAAAGAAGGTAATACATCATATTTTGACTGCTAGGCATGTTTATAAATAGTTTTTTTTATACGATATTTTATAAATTGATTTTAGCCGTAACAATACGTATTTTAAAAAAAAATTAAATTAACTTCTCGATTTAATCAGTGGTTCTCACATTCGTCATTAATAGATATATGTATAAAAATTACTAAACAATTCAACGATTTACCAAAGATGAGCCAGAAAAATAAAAATAAAATACAGAATTTGAAGTAGATCCTGGTCATTGTTGCTTAAACATTTTCAACTCATAATTTAGAAATAATCCGTGAAGCAATAGCTCTATTCCAACCTGTATAATGTAATTTATTTAAAAATTAAAATACCTTTTTAAAGTGTTATCGTCGCGGCTTCCTTGATTCCCCGGCAGTGTAGTGGTAAACGTCCTTGCCTGTCAACCGTCATGCTATAGGCGGTCACCAATAATTAAAATTTTATTTATTGAACTTTAAACATTAATTTTAACTTTAATTTAAACCAAAAATCATATCAATATTTAATACGTATCGGGTAAAATACTTTCAAAATAGTCAAGTACGTTTCATATTTATAATTACTACAGAATAAAAAAGATTGAGAAGAAATTGGTTTTTAAAAAGATTGAAAGAAATTTTGATCATAAAAAATTTAACAAACGAAACCAGTTAGACCTTCCTGTACTTAAAAGAGGTTCTGAATAAATACCACTCACCTAAAACCTTCTGAAGGTTCTCGAAACAGTTCTGATGAAATATCTCTTCGATAATGGTTACCATTTCCTGCTGAATTCCTTGCATATTTAAAATAACTGACCTTCCATTACGTGTAATATGAAATCCCATTGAATTTTATTGTAGCGATAGGTTAAGTTATAATTTATTCATTTCTTGATTACAAAATTATTTATATAATTATTTAGACGAAGGCAGATATACCTTTGTTTAGAGCAGGCTTTAATAATTAATTACGCTGTATACAGCAACAAAAATAGAATAAAGCATAATTGGATGGGGAGGTGCAGTTTTTATATTAGGATGGGCCAAAAAATCCAAAAATCGCTGCACCAGGATAGAAAAAGGCCGTTCTACGAGCTAATTTTTAATGCTGCAGTAGCCGTACTCACCACTCATGGTAATGCGAGCGGGACGGGGAGGCGTCCACGCAAAACCTCTTCTCTGCCTCCAAGGCGCATGTACAAATGTTAATTGAAACAAAATCATTATCTATTAAGTGGGAATAACAAGTTACGTATACACAAGAAATGCTACAGTTTAGGTACAAAATATAAATGCACATAGTTCGTTGTGACCAACAAAAATACTAACCCCTAGGATACTGGAGACCACACACTCTTCACCCGAGAAATCAACCGTCTTCCAAGCAAATGGGAATCAATTATAGACGCTGATGGTGACTATGCCGAATTATAATATTATATAATACTAGCTATAGCACGTTAAAAATGACGTACTCCTATTATAGATATTTCGGCCGCCAGTGGTGTGATAACAGTGCTATCTATAGTAGCGCAGCGTCTTGACAATGTTAGTGAAGGACCTTAAATAGAGAATAATGCTTTTTTGCTTCATATACTTCTTTATATATTATACCTCATTATAATCTGGTAGCGTAAGTGACGGATATTATTACATAGAGAATTATATTTTTTGTTTAATGATTAATACCAATGACATATGCGATGTAGTAATGGATGCATTTATTAGTTTTAATTTTCATTAAACTGAAATAATAATAAAAAATCTAAATATTTAAAAAAATATCTTTTTTGATGTTTATTACGTTATCTTTGTGGTTTGGCAGAATTACTGATGATAATTAATTAAGACTATTGTATAAACCACTTAGAGTAACTTTACGTCCTGATGAAGATGCAGTGGTATCGAAACCGGTAAACGAAGCTACTTCAAGTCATTTTATACCAAGTTGTTGGTTAGTTTTTTAAATGGCGAATACATCAACCTTATATTTGTGTCATCCTAGATTGGTTGTACAACATACCCGCTGTCCCATCAAATAATCACAGATCCCAATTAGGTGCAGAATCGTTAAAATTACACGATGATGATCATTATATTTCACGTTGAGTGGTAACAGAAAAGCTAGTGTATAATAATGATTGGATTTTTCGACCTTCACGAGCTTGCCCGATCTAAAAATCCACTTTGCGGTGGGGTCATTAGTCACAGCGCCGTCTCCAAGCGGGTCAAACATCAGCAGAATACATTAAAAAATATATTATTATGCTGCGGCGAAAAGTGCAGCCAAACAATGATTTTATTATTCAGCCACAACACCAGGCATTATGTATGTGCCGTACGTGACGTATGATTGTATATCTGAATTGTGTCAAGAGCAAATATGCACGTTTCGTATCTCCTTGGACGTTTTTAGTGCCACTTATTGTCCACTACCTTTTAATGTTATATAATAAACACCCGGGGCTGACCGGAGCGCCCTGAACTTCGACCGAGCTGACAGAAAATAATGTTGCGAAATTTTAAAAACCTAAAAATTGGCGCATCTTCCTCTTTTAGGATATCTGTGGTCTGTGTTGACAGGTGTGTCAGTCCAGGTCTTGTGACGAGGACGTCCAGTTTTCTCTCAATTTTTTTTTACGTTAGGGGTAATAAGTGGAGCGTATATATAATATGCATGAAACATTGTGTTTTTTTTCGTTTTTTGCTGATTGCAAACCCAAGCAGAAACTTAATCTGCTCATTTTAACACACTAGGCGGACGCAGCCCGCCCGCATTTTCTATTAAATTTTGACCAAGGCAAGGTACCCTCGCGGCATAGCCGCGGTCAATTTAGGTTTTTTGACTTTTTGAAGCATGGTCCACGCGGTAACGCTAATTAACTTTGCGAGATTTTGTCCAATTTTTAAATTTTTTGCCAATCCCAAATTCCTCACTTCTTCCTGAACTTTTTTATATTTTTTGAAATTTTCCCCCCCTCCCCCCCTCTCGAGATGAGCAAAAGAAACAAAAATGAAAAAAAAAAAATTTGCCGTTTTTCATTTGCAATCGCGCGATATTTCTAAATCGAATTTCGAAAATGTGAATCAAAGGAATGGTGCAAAATTGGCTCTTCTTACTTTCTACCGCTGCGATTTTTCGTAGGTTTCTTTTTAGAGACGTGGCAAAAATAAAACCGCTTTTTTAGCTGTTTTTCGCCGTTCCGTTTCCGTTTCTGGTTTCCGACCACTGTGGGTGCATTTTTAGTGACATTGAAAAACCGAGTATAAGGTTCGATTGACGGATAGAGTGACCATCTTTTCCGCATATTTTGAAAATTTTCACCCCCACCACTTTTCCGGTATCCGTCCAAAGACGAAATTTCCATTTTCTTAATAACTCGGTCAAATACCTTATCTGTATCTTATCTGGTCCATTATCTCGACATGATCCCTCCAGATACGCTTCTCTGCCTGGTCCATCGCACAATGTCTTCTACGTCGCATTTCCGATTTATTGTGTCTCTGAGGGTCTTGCCCGCAATGGGTCTTAGAGCGTTCATCTTAGTAGTTTTTTTTATACTGGTATTAGAAATCGTCCAGATACAGCGACATTAATTATAAATAAAACGTGTTTCATCATTATATTTACTTTAATAATTTTGATTCGCATGGCAATGTCAATACGGGTTTGTCGTCGCGGCATTGTCGGGATTATTTTGGCGGCTTTGTCATCGTTGCTTTGTCGGCGCGGCTTTGTGCGTGTGCCGCCGCTTCGATACTTGCTTGCGAAAATAAAAATGCATTAAAGGATGACTGAGACACCCTAATTCAAATTATTACATTGTCTCTACCCAGCATCAAAGACATAACACCTGTATTGAATCAATGAATATTGAAAATATCCACCTTACTGCGGTGGATATTTCGACTGCGCCTTTGCACAGACGCATTGGTGTTATAATTTGTATTTGTTTATTTTACATGGAACAACAAACGAACTGATTCTCCGGGTAAGAACATGGTAGGATATCAGTTCCGTGAAATCCAGGATGTCTTGCGTTAACAACCATTAACAACTTTATTATGTAATAAATTACTTTTTTGTGTGTGTGCATACCGTGCACAACATCATTGAAAAAATAGTAAAAAACAAAAATAAATCCTTGCATTTTAAACAATATTAAGAAAAAGTATTTAAACATATTTAAATCACTTAGTAAATTTAAAAAAAATATTTTTTTAAATATACACAAAAAAATATATTTGGGCATAAATAAAATAAAATAAAAGTAAAAGCAACAATATCAAAAAGAAAATTAATACAGTCATCGAGGATTACTAATTTATAATATCCTGACTGATTTTATAGGAAATATAGCCTATAAATGTATAGGAAACATGTTTTTGGAAGGGATCGATACAAAAAATCTAGACTTCAGTACATTTTATAAGTATTAGAAATCATCAGTGACTGCATTCAAAACATTTTTTTGGATATTGCTGCCATTGCTTTTATACCCCACATGTACAAAAAGTGAGAGTCAATAAACCTATGTACATCAGTAAAACGAAAAAAGATTTTTAATATAGGATCTATCGCAGTAATGGTTTTCTTCTAAATAATGCGTAAATCTATACGTTATTGAGGTATCGGTATTTTTTCGAAAGATGGATTTTCTCTTACGTATCTTTCTACGTAATCGTTTATCTATGATTAAAACACAAATTTATTACACTATTGATTATTAAAACATTGTGTACATCAGTAAAACATTAGAAGATTTTTAATATAGAAACTATCACCGTAATGGTCATCTTCTAAATAATGCGTAAAACTATATGTTATTTAAGGTATCGGTATTTTTTCGGTGGATGGTTTTTCTCTTACGTATCTTTCTATGTAATCGGTTTAATTTGTTTGATTACTATTATTACACATATTTTAGTCTTTGTAATGGTTTTCAGTATTGATTTCGATGCTGGAATCATGAACTTCGACGTCCTCCTGAAGCACATCGCCGTGGACGGGGTGTACGCCATCAACGGAAGGATCCTGCTGTTTCCGGTTACCGGCTCAGGCCAGGTGGTGGGAAATTTCAGTAAGTAACAACTCTCTTCCTCTAATCGCTCGTGGTCCTTCACAGCCAGAACTGAATTCCTAGAATCTAGAACCTCTCTCGTAAACAAGTTTAATAAATACGAGCATGCTGTAATCAATTTCTCAAAAAAGACATTTGATCTATCTGTCGTTCAAAATTATTAATGCAACCTATAGATACAAATCATTTTAGAGGCAATAATATTTTTTGTTTGTTTTTATCTAAGTATTCGACTTATAAGGAAGTTGATGTATTACCTACCTTATACTGGGATTTAGATTCTCGTAAATATTATTATAATATTAATATTTTCTTTAAAAATACTGTAAATAAATTTACGCATACAAGAAAGAAAACACCTGAACTTTTTTAACCTACTTTTTAAAAAATCTTTTGGGAGTGAACAGTTGGGAGTCAAAAAATTAATTTAAAAGCTATGAATTAATACATCAACTTAATATTTGAAATATATATATCTCTAAGGTACATCTGACGGGCTGAATCTATTACATTATGTATAATATGTACCAAAATATCAAATAAATATACTAAGGATTATTTTATTATTGATTACTTTTAGTTCGCCACCTCTTCTTTGCCTGTTATTTACTGTACGACCGTCCCGACTAAGATGCAGTGGTATCGAAACCAGTAGATGTTAAAAATAATATATGTGATATATCTACACACATTAATTGATTAAAACATTCAGGATTATAAAACAATTCAACTTGATCTAATCAAACTCAAGGAGTGATGCAGAACCAATAAACTATTTTTAAATACTAATAAATGCCAAGTTATACGTTTTCATAAATTAAAAAACTCGTCATATTAACTACTCCATCAGTAATATTTTCTTGAAAACGGTAACTGAAATTAATGATCTCGGTATTTTATTTAACGAGAAACTATCATTTGTAAGTCATATCAACAATATAACTAATAAGGCTTTAAAGACTCTCGGTTTTGTTTTACGTTCATGCAATGTTTTTTCAAATATTTACGCTATCAAACTATTGTACTGTTCTCTTGTTAGGAGTCAGGTTGAATACAACTCATCTGTCTGGAGTCCTCATTACAATGCCCATATATATTCACACTTGAACGCATCCAACACAAATTTCTACGTTACATTAACTATCGACTTCACATCCCAATTGAAAATATCAACTACGTGAGATTCCCTACAATATTTTACTGGATTATTTATTGCCTGTGAGGCTTTCTCAAGAATTTGCCTTCATTGACCATTTTCGCCAGTTCATTTCTCACCATTTTAGACGTATTATTGTTTTGGTCTTTCCTACATCCTGTTCCCTGTTAGCCTTATGCTCAGCTATAACTTTAGTGATTACATTAAATAAATAATACTTAAAAAATCCGATTCTACATACTATAGTTCTATCAAGTAGCTCATTTAATGTTTGATATTCACGTTTGCGGATTATTCCAGCCAACTGCGTGGGTGTTTGCAAGATGGACGCCGAGCTGGTGAAAAAAGACGGTAAAGACTACATCAATGTGAAGAGTATGGACTTGAAGATCCAAGTTGGCAAAGGAAGCATCCATCTCTTCAATCTCTTTGGCGGCGAAGGAGTATTAGGTAAGATTTTTTTCTGATAGTAAAACTATTTAAAAGAAAGACATTTAGGAACGCTTTACTTTTATTAGGTAAGATTTTTTACTGATAGTAAAACTATTTAAAAGAACGACAATACGCTTTACTTTCAATCATAATCGCATTCAGTATCGTCAGAAATGTATACAAATAAATTAAATTTGAAAAATTATCATGCATATGCATATACAAAAACCTTCCAGTTTTTATACTGAAGATAATGAAATCTGAAAAATGTTAACATTATGAGATATAGCCACTATGGTGATCATGCCAAAAATCAAGTACCTACATTATATAAAAACATCCATTTTATTCGCTTGATCTCATGCTCAATGTCTTTTTTTATTCACAAAATCACCAAAGACATGATATATTTGGGGTCACAAGCGTGAAACGGATTACAAGGCGTGCTCTTAACAGCATTATGGAGAATGACTTTAAATACTACTTTCCGCAATGAAAAAAATGTTGAAACGAGTGCATTGCTTTAGGTGGGAACTTATTTGAAGGGGATCACTTAGGTGACGAATTAGTATGTACTATTATTTTTTTTAAAACTACGCATTTTATTATCGGTTCTCATATGAATAATTGTCATGGTTTAATGCAGTAACACTTCACGGCTATAAAAAAAGCGTTAATAATAGGATTAATAAATGATTAGCCCCATTAAGCAAGGTTTTTCTTATCTAGGTCAAACAGCATACATATTTATTTTAATTAACTGAAAATTTAAAAAAAAGGTCGTACAGGTATAATCGATATTCCCAAAGTTATGTGAAAACCTCACGTGTGTATATCGAAAGGAAAGAAGGAAGGAATAAGAATGAATCAAATTTATTATTGAAATTTGCCCACCTCGACACAGGTTTGTCTCAGTGAGGCAGTTCTTTATCATTAATAAATAAATACAAACATTGTCATGTTACCGCTGGACCTAAATGCTACTTAATTTATTTAAATTAAAAAGCAAATCCTTCCATCATGTGGTAAATTAAAATATTTCAACTAACATAGCATAAAAAAGTAAACAAAGCATGTTTGTAAAAAAAATAAACGTTTGGCGATGTGTGAAAAAAATTTAGATGTTTGTGTGTGTACGATTCCTTTAAAATAATAAATAGTGACAAATGAGATTTATAAATTTAATTAGCATTTCATACACATTGGAATGTGTTCATGGAATAATGTGTTAATTAAGTAATTAATGACTTAAGATAATACAAAAACAAAACAATTAGTATTATATTTATAAATATTTTATAGCCAATTTGAATAATTCATTTTGCTCAAATCCCGTCATTTGTAGTTAAATTTTTAACTTAAATAAATACTTAAATAAAATTTAAAATTTAACTCCATGAAATACAATGATAACTCAATTTCAATGTCAATTTCCGTTAACATTTGCCTACCAGCAGTAGGCAGTACGTTGAAATATGGACTGTATCTCGAAATATTCCTACCGAAATATTATTTTCACATTATTACATTTTTAACATCATTATATTCTGTCAGATAAATATTTAAATTAGAATTTTTCCAAAATATAATTAGTGTTCAACCCATGCTTTAAGGCGATCGTCTAGCAGAATGAGCAAATTTCACCATTTTTTCTCATATCTTCTCTTGCGTCTTTTATCACATTTTTGAAGGGACATATATAATTTAAAAATTTATTCATCAAGTTACATATATTTTATATATGAATATCTTATTAAAATGTCATAAACTAAATTAAATAATTGATTAATAAATTACCAAAGCTTCGATGTTTTAAAAATGAAGAAAATTGCTCCACTTTGTGGGCCTTTTATGACTGAACGGCGTGTTGACATATCTTTTTTATTCAATAATAGTACAAAGTAAACGATTATCTTAAATTTATTACAATTATAGAAAAATCTGTTAATACGTTTACATGCAATTTATGTTTTAAAAAATACTGTTAATTAAAAATATTTTATTTTTTTGTGGGTTTTTTTCAACTCTTTTTACATGGTTCATAACTTTTTTACTTCAATTGTCAAAAGAATAGATATTATAATTTTACAATAAAATAAAAATAATCAAAATCTTTGTCGATATTCCTGATTTTGGATATTTAATCAAGACGCAACGTATTTATGACACAATACGCAGTGCCTTGATTAAATAGCTAATATCTGAAATCGAGAATAATTTTTTGATTTTTTTGTATTAATTTTAAAATAATAATGTCTATTCCTTTAATTTATTAAAGAAAAAAGTTATAAACTATTTTAAAAGGATTGAAAAAAAACACACAAAAAATAAAAATAATTTAAAAAAACAGTATTTTTTAAAACATAAATTGCATGTAAACGTACTAACAGATTTTTCTATAATTTTAATAAATTTAAGATAATCGTTTACTTTGTAATATTATTAAATAAAAAAGACATCTCAACACGCAGTTCAGTCATAAAAGGCCCATAAAGTCGAGCAATTTTCTTAATTTTTAAAACATCGAAGGTTTGGTAATTTATTAATAAATTATATAATTTAATTTGTGACATTGTAATAAGATATTCGTATTTAAAATATATGTAACCTGATGAATAAATTTTAAAATGAGATATTTCCATACAAAAATGTAATAAAAAACGCAAGAGAAGATATGACAAAAAATTGTGAAATTTGCTCATTCTGCTAGACGATCGCCTTAATATATTAGCTGCGTGATTCTGGTAACCTCCACATTATTTTTACTGGTTAAGGGCCGGTCTTATAAACGAAAGACCAAATTTCCGTTAGTAAATCGACAATTTACTAACGGATGGCCGTTCGTATATAAATGTTACCGACGCTCGTCTTATAAAACTTTTTTTACCGTCCGTAAGTATCGAAATATCGTACTGCTCTTGTCTATGATTTTAGAGCTGTCAAAGGCGAATTATATCTCTTTTCTATCTAAAATTTCTCGCTCGCACCAGATTTTGGGGATCCTTCCCACAACACTACACTGGTAGTAGCCTTTAAAACCCCAACTAAGTCTGCAGCAGCTAATAATATTGATCCAAGAGCATAGAATCTTAAGGCAACAAGCAATGTTGTAGTTGGTGATAATGTCAGATTCCTACGGGTGCGCCTTTTTACATTGTTCCCAAAATCTTATAGAAATGTACATATTAAACAAACAGCATTAAACGCAAATTGACAGCGGACCTAACCTTAAAAAATAATACATCAAACTGTCATACTTCTGTCAATTTCAACTAACGAACGGTAAACTGGTGGTTCGACTGTCGGTATCGGCCGTCGGTAAAATTTTACTAAAATTTGACTAACGGATTGTTATAAGACGCAAAAAGTGACGTTTGTATCAAATTTCAGTTTATTTGGTCTGAAATTTAACTAACGGACGTTTATAAGACCGACCCTAAAGCATCGTGTGCTGAATCATGTAAATAAGGAGATATTTCAGAGGATACAGATGCTGGAGGAGAGAATGCTTGTGTCCCGATGAACAATCCTCGCATTGAACGATGAACACTTTAATAAAGAATGTCATTAACAGCCATTTTCCTCACACCTTTTTTGTGTAGTGTGTTAATCAAAAGCACTTAAATCAATAAAATTCCAGTTTATGGCATCTGTATATAAATCTAAACTATTAGTCAATATTCCTACTTGAAAATAAATGTTCACTGCCTTAAGACAGGTGTGTACGTTTTCTTAGTAGTGCAGATTTTAAATTTTAAACAAAATATTTAATTGTACCTATTTGTAACGGTTTTTTAATGTAATAATTGCATATTAATTGTAATAGCATATACATACTTGAATACAGAGAAATAAATAAATATATAAGTATGTAACAATCTAATAGCCGTACACCAGCGAAAATTTACGGAACATGAAGTGGTTTGCGTCTTTGCTAAGCCCTAGACTGTATGGAATATTTTTGACAGTCCACGGAGAGGCGGTGGTAGCAATACCGTGCTGGCGTTTGTCCATCCTAGGATGGCGCCTACTTCCAGCCGTCCAATTTTGTTTTTTAGCCGTGAATTTGAACGAAATTACGGACGTAACAGGAAGTTACGGACAAACAACGAAATTATTATGTTTGATAAAACACGGTCGAACACACGAACACGGTGAAAAATACTGCATAAACTTTAATATAATATTTTACTATATATACACTTTATAGGATTTATGTTCATCCTCAATAATTAAAATATCAAACTCATTTTTTGTTTCTTAAAAACTTGGGTTTGCGTGCGTGGGTTTCTCGTGTGCTCGAGCGTTGAATCCAAGCCGTGTTTTCTTTCTACGTATTGTATTGTGCTATCTCCGTACGGATAACATGAACTACACGACATGATATAAAATAGAAGCAAACCTGAAATAGTTTTCACGTTCACGGCCGTTCAGGATTTTACGGCTGGAGTTTTCTCGAGTATTCTATTATGTGTCTACGACCTTTCTGGTGAGTTTGGATGTCGTCTAGAAAGATCGTAGACACGCGGCAAAATACCCCAGAAAACTCCAACCTTAAAAAAACACAGCTGATTGTTTTTGAGGGCATATATAATTTTAAAATATGCAAATTATAATAGGGGACAGTAAAAATATTTTTTCTACATCAAGATGACCTTAAATAACCTGCTTTTGAAATTTAATAGAATTTTTTATTGACACGATAGTCAAACTGACATTTTTAGTGTGTCCTGTTGCATATTTTAAAAATATGTATATAATGCAAATAAGCAAAGAAATAAATAAATACACACTAAGTTTTTTTTATTAATTAAAAAGTGTAACATTAATTTTTTAGTAAGATATTAATTTTTATTTTAAGCGTATGACAAAATTTATATAAAATGCTTTGATATATTTAATTTTTACCGGTTTTGATTCCACTGTATCATTGATGTTACACTATAATGGTATCGATACGTCAAGTTAATCATTACGATTAATACAAAGTCATTTTTAAAATTAAAATTTATAGAAAAATTTATTAAATTATTTTTATTATCTACTTTATCGTGTTATTTACCTAATTACATAAGCATTTATTTAATATCTGCAAACCACATTTTTTTTACAAATACGTACGGCGAGAGTCAGGAAACCACAAATTTTATCAAAAATACTTGACATATTCGGTGGTTTACCCTTAGCTGATATTAAGGTAATATGATTCAATATTGGTTTTCCTTACTATTCCTATACCTACTTAAATAGTGTGACTGATAAACAAAAAATATGTACTAGATTTTTTTTATTAATAATATAAATTATACATTATTTTCTAAAACAAGGTCTTATGTTCTTTATACGTACCTACATCGAATGTTTAAAGAAATATTTAAATTAACTTAAAAAATAATTATCTCCGTTATAATTTGTAAGAAACTTGTATTTATAAAGTGCTTCAGATATTTTCAAATTGCAATTGTCAGTATCGGCGGACCCGATGGACAGGTATTAAGTTCTCCGCCTGAGATGTACAGAGTTATTTGGAAAACATTAATAACCTCGCAGGATTGTATTTCTGCATCGATTCTAAGACGAAAATGTTCAAGCAGCCATAACCTAATATCAATATTTATGGAGTTATGCAATATCAAAGTTTGCATTCTTTTTCAGTATTTCTGATTAATTTTTACAAAACGTTGAACTATCATATAAATTGATAAGTACAATATGATAAAAACACTGCAAAAATTTCAATTGAAATGTTTTCCAATTGGTATTCGAAGGTTTTTACTATTTTATTTGACTTGTATTAAAGGGAATGGATTTTTCGTATTCGATATAAGTTACCGTAATGATTGTTCAACGTTGTATAAAAAATAAGTCAGAAAAAAAATGCAAACTTTGGTGTCGCATATCTCCAAAACTATTTATGTTGCTCAAACATTTTCGAGTCATAATCAAGGCAGGAATATATTTCTACGAGATTATTGATGTTTTCCAAATAACCCTGTATATGAATATGTACTTTTTTATTGAAAAGAGTTTTTAACATTTTTCCAATACATATTCTCTGTAAGAGTAGCTAATACACATGCCTTTGATATTCATATCATTGTCACGAGATGTTAGAGTAAACAGAAGTAATTAATTGTCTCTTGGACACACCACAATACTCTGGAACGCCTTACAGTACTGTGGAAACGACCGGGACAATCTCGGAAACATTGGAAACACTAAAAGTCGAGAAAATACTGGGAATGTACAGAATAGTCTCGAAGATTCGAAAAACCAACGCGTTTTGTATGAAAGGCAAAAAATAAAAAACTTGGGGCAGTCTATTATTTTGACGCTTAACGTGCGACATATGCGACGTCCAGCGGTGATTCAGTGTGCGACCAGCGATAATAAATTAAGCGGAGTACCCAACGAGCATTTGAAAATCAGAGCAATCACTTACCCGCGTATTGACATGAATCTTCTCCGAACTTGTATGGGAATATTCCAGCAAGCGAAAATAAAGTGTTCCATAGACGAGTGATAAATTACAAAATATTTATTTATTCAACGAACTAAAGTAAAGTGCTCAAATTAAATGCATGTTCAGTGACTTTTTGTTAAATTAATACAAACTTTCAATTGTTTCATCTTCCGAGAATCGTCTTCCGTCTGCATTTCATTTTAACGCTTTTCACAGTGCAAGTGTCAAGTAGTTTGTCAACTAAAAATTATCATACATCTTTAATTAATGTTCTAGAAGGCTTTTACTTGTATTCATGTATTAGTGAATAATAGGAAATGTCAGGTCTTTGCTAATTCTTGAGAATTTTCTTTGATGTTTGCGTTGCGATTCTCAACTGTCTTGTTGATTTTGCTTTGTATCAATATTGAAAGGATGTTTGGGTAAATATTGCGGAGTTTCCTCTCTCAAGCAAATATTTTTAGGATTAATCCTTTTTAAAAACAAAAACATTGAATAGGTGCTGGTATGTGGACGACATATTTGAATAACAACCTTTGTTTTTCTTTAAATTTTGTGCAGGCGAAAGAAATCTGCAGTATTCAGACTTTTCTGGTGTACATCCGCAGTATCTAAGCCTCTTCCGGCAGGGCAGCGGGTAGTATAATGCGAGGGATTTTTTGGACATTATCTGGAACAAGCTTAGGATCGGAGACGTATTGCGGAATGCAGTATTATTCATTAGTCTTTTCTTAGAATGTAGATTCATTAGCATTCCTTTATAAAGAACCGATTGGAATATTTTAAATGTATGACTATCGAATGCTTTGTTTCAATTATATTGTTTGCATAAATAATACATATTTTTTCTCGCTGCATCTCTCCAGAAAGAGACTAGCTCTTACGCCTCTTCTTCTTCTCAGAACCTTGCCGAAGTTCGTAGACCAGTAATGCGTTTTCTAAGTAGGTACCCAGCATTCAAACCATATGTAAGGATCGGTCTCAGGAGGGTTTTGTAAATCAGTCAATATATAAATGTTTTCAATACAAAGGGCCAATGGATCCCTAGAATGGCAATCGATATTTTGGCTAGAGAGTCACATACGCACGATATGATTGTTGAGAAATCTCTTATTATGCACATAACGCAAAGCTTCCTAATCTTCAGGCATTAACACTTATCATCATCACGTTTGTTTATAGCTATTGCACATATCATGTTTGCGGCACGTTTATTCCTTTAGTATGTATGGATACGTGCCACGATTGTTCCTCTGGCGTATTTATATCTGTAGCACGTTTATTCCTTTAACGTGCTTATATCTGTGGCACGTTTGTTCCTTTAGCACTTTCTAGCTATGTTATGTTTAAAGACGTGGTCCATTTAAATCTGTAGCATATTTTGTGGGATATTATTTTATTAATATTATTCAACAAAATAAAACTTGTCATACGTGGAATAAATGCATATGTTATATATGTAGGGGTATATGCGTTCGCAGTCACTCGGAGTAT
This sequence comes from Agrypnia vestita, assembly GCA_016648135.1. Classification (NCBI taxonomy): domain Eukaryota; kingdom Metazoa; phylum Arthropoda; class Insecta; order Trichoptera; family Phryganeidae; genus Agrypnia; species Agrypnia vestita. The sequence continues at coordinate 164,423 of JADDOH010006180.1, read as the reverse complement.
GCATCTCAGGTCTGGAATCCACAACAGACAACATCCATTGCGAGAATAGAACAAATTCAGAACAGGTTTTTGCGTCGCCTCAATGGTAAATCCGGCATGTATTTCGACTCATATATGGAAGCAATGGATTTCTATAACATGAGAACCCTGGAACATAAAAGAGCACGAGCTGATCAAATACTACTTTTCAAGTTACTTCAGGGACATATTGACTGTCCCAGCCAATTGGAGCTGGTTTCTCTCCACGCTCCATCAAGGCGAACCCGACATTCCGTACTCTTCCATGTACCCATAAGCAGAACCACTTATGCACAGAACTCATTCATCCAGCGAACATGCAAATCATACAATGACCACTTCAATGACTTTGATATATTTAATACCAACATCTCAGCTCTTAAAAATCGTATTTAAACCGCTTATATTACTTGTTTCTATATCTTCACCGGATTAACTGAGACCGACCATCATCATACACACGCCACAGCCAAAGTCTCATCACTCTTTACATATACTCCCATATCTGTATACAACGTCACGCACAGAATACACACGCACTCCACTCAGCCACAATCCCATACACCTTACTCCACCTTCAAAAGCAAAAAGCGTGCAAATAAAAAAAGTACTAAAATGGTGGTCTCCTGGAATAAAACTTGTATCGCGGACCACTACAAGAGCTTCACAATCACCAATCTACAATCTACCTAAAATTGTTGCATATTTTTATTTATATTAATAAAGATATACAGTATATATCTAATGCATTAAACCGTACAATTTTTTAACAATATTTTTATGTTTGTGCTAAAAATACAACTACTAGATTTAGTACTCTTATTAATTAATCATTAATTAGGATAAATTATATAAGCCTCACAGAGACGAAGCTATTTATATAGAAAACATGTACGCGAGTCTTATGATCTGCAGATATTAGCTAACTTGTAAAAATATAGCTGGTAGATATATGAAAATATATATTATAGTAGGTTTTATTACCAGCGGCGATATCTATGTATACTATGTCATGGGAGTTATAAATTTTCGACCGTAGATGACTATACAATAGTTCCTTCAAATATTCAAAATAAGACAGATGAAGAACATGTTCTTATGGTGCAATTGGTGAACGACAGTAGTTAGTAAATAGGCTCTGGGCCACCCTTCAATCTTCCATACACGTTTCCCATATAAATAACTTCGCCTGTGTGAGAGTTCTATAATTAAACTAATTAGTAATTACTTGGTAGACACAAAGGGAAAAATATGATCTTATTTAAACATAAAATATATTTATTCAGCGGGGACTCCAGTACAAATATCAAAACTGCGTTTAAAAATATATTGTTCGAAAATGTGACGTTTTCATAAATTTTTATTTTATCTTCAATTATTTTCACCTTAATTGGTATCGGGACTATATCAGGTGCCTCCAAAACTTTTTTGAAATATTTTAATTTGGTAAAAAAATAACAAGGAGATCTGGATATTCACACCTGACCAATTATATTATGACGTAGAAGTGACAATAATATTTTTAATAATGGTGGTGACCAACTCCAGCGTTGAGCGTCCTTGCCGCGGATTACTGCGAGACAGGTGTTACTTAATCTGAAGGTCCGTGCGGCGGATTGAAAAAATCGTGTCCCCACGTTGGTGGTGTTGTCCTCAGCTGATTGGTATCTAACTAGGCTATCGGATCAATGCTGGGTAAAAAAAAATTAACCTTTTTTTTGCTAGAAAGAGTTTTAAATATTCAATATTGAAGCAGTGAATTTAAAGTAAAATATATTTTAATACTAGCGGTTCCCGCGACTTCGCACGCGTAGATTTTTAGTAATTTGTGTATTAACCTTAACGTATAGATATATGTCGTCGTGGACTTTTTATGGAACTTCTTTAAAGAACGTATTTAAATGTATCTTACCGTTAAAGCAGCGTTGAGTAAAAAAATAAGCCATAAAAACCAAGTTTTAATTATACTCCCTTTCTCATAGAAACAGGTTTTGCGCCTACTTCACGCGTTGGGCTCGAAAAATAAACAATGTATAAATCGTTGAAATATCGAAAAATCCAAAATTATACTATAATTATTTAAAAAATTTAAACTTATATTTATTAAATCATTTTTATCGTTTCAGCTCGATTGAAAATCGATCCAAAGTTTTTTCGGCAAACAAGCCGACAAGTAGACAAGCAGACAAGCTGTCGCTACGATTTAAAAGAAAGGGAGTAAAAACGCATCGCTCGACCATTTTTCATCTACTTTCGTTGTAAAATATGTCATTTTATTTTAACGGGATAGTATACAGCTCCGTCTTGAAAGTCCATTCTAAATATTGGTGACAAAATTTTTGAAATCGGTTGATTAGTTTTGGAGATTACCTCCTATACGCAAACTTACAAATTTTATCTCTTTATATATTAGTAGGTATAGATTAATCCTAAAATGACTGCTTATTTTTCAACATTTGGTTTTGATAAAAATAATCATAAAATTGTAAAAGAACTTTGCCTGTCTCAACACAGATTCTTTTAACAAGACAGGCACATTGAGTTTTGCAAGTATTTAGTGATATTATTTTTATGGATACTCATTTTTAATAAAATTTATAATACGTTTTATTTAATCACTTGAGTTGTAAAATATACTTAAATGCAAATATATATGTTGCTAGAGCGTGCCGAAGACACTTGTAATTGGGATAATGGGCATAGTCTTCACTATAATGTTTATTATCAGAGTATCATGTACCTATTATCCTGTTAGTGTCTATAATAAATAAAATAAATAAAAATAAATAACTGGAAATAAAAACAGTTGTCTCTTTTAGCTTTACACTTTAATTTTTATGAGACGCGTTTTACCTTATCAATTTCAGGTGAGATAAGTAATACCTTCATAAGGCAAAACGCGTCTTATAATTAAAATTAAAATTTAGAAATAAAAAACAAGAGTTTTTACTTCCATATATGTGATCACGGAGTTCTATATTATCTAAATTTACATATTGAGTTGTTTTATTAAAACTGGGGTTTGAATTGTTTGGTTTTCAGCAAACCGATTAACGTACGAATACGATTTGATTTCGTTACCGAATAACCGGTTAATAATTTTCTAAGTACTTGCTATTTTGTCAAATAATTTTTCCCTTTTATTATATAATAATATTTTTAACTACGATATTATGTGACGATATTATACAGGATCGTTGATGGTTTTTTTTTTATGTTTCATTTACCCGGAATTTTGTGGAATTTTCTTAGGCGTAATGCAATGCGCGCACTCATTATGACAGGTTTTACACTGCCTTGAAGAAAAACAGCTAAGAATAAATATTATAATACGCGAGTATAATGTATATATATGTAATAATCTTATATGTAATAATCTTACCGCGAATTTTTTATTTTCAATGTGCAGATGAATAATAGTCTCGCAGTCTGGCTTTCGGAGTCGGAGGACGACCTTGCTTGTGACAGCAAAGGTCGGAGTTTCGACACATAATTTACTTATATTCTTCTGTTGAAAACCCCACAGTCAATTATTGGGCATTTCTGAGACAATTTCATAAACTGCCAATTGTATCATCTTGAAATCTCCCAACTTGCAAATTCTCTGTCTTCTGCCCTTTTCAGCTTTCTAACATCTTCGCTTTATTGAGCTATATAAACTATTACGATAATACGAATAAATTTGCACGATTTGCAAGCTCTCTTCCGACGCAAGTCAATTCACGGTGAAATGGCAAACCAAACTGAGCACAAATCAGCTGTCAGCTGTCAAATCGCTATCACTAGAACAAGTATTTCCAATTCCAAAAGAAAACTTAAAAACACCCTAATTTCATACACTAATGGCATTAAATTATCTTTGTAATAGAGCCAATACCATGGTCATTATCACGGTTTTTATGTGTTTTATTTTATTTTAAAATTCTATACCTCTTCATGAAACACCCTGTAGAAGATATTAAAGCAACTGCAAAAATATGAATACATGAAAAATAATTTTGCTACGCTGCGCTGGTGCGTAGATTCGTAGACATCGTTAATAATTATATCGTCGTCTCTTTCTCATTTTATCATTAGTTTTCACTCTTAACAATATTAACGACAACATTGCGAAATCTTATTTTTAGTTGATATTACATTTTGTTTAACTGTTAGACTCGTCTCGAAAGAGCACGATCAAATCACCCGAATTTCAAACTTGTAAAATGAATGTCCAGCCTAAACGAACGCTTATTACTCCCTTTCTTTTGACTCGTAGCGTCTGGTTGGTTGGTTGCTTGTCGGACGAAAAAACCTTGGATCAATTTTTAACCCTTTTCCCGTGATCCAATCGAGCTGAAACTTTGCAAGTAGACTCGTGGCGACGATCAAGAAGATCTGTCATATTTTCGTTAAAAAAAGTAATAATTATAGTATAATTTTGGATCTTTCAAATTGTTAATGGTTTTTTCATACAATTCAGTAAGTTGTATGGCGATTCCGACGCATATGGTAGATGAGAAAGGGAGTATTGTAAAAACTTGGTTTTTATGGGTTATTTTTTTCAAATTGAGATACCTACAATTGTTATTTTTGTATAAGTTAAATTATATTGCGCGGTTGGTTTTTAAATTCTAGAGCTTATTTTCGAATTGCCCCTGTGTGGGGCGTGGGACTTACGCTGGGAAACACCGCCCTGTACGACTATTACAGGATGATTTTTTACATTCCGATGGCGTATGGTCCGTCAGCCGGCACGAGCAGCCTTGGAAGTGTTCTGGTGTGCAAGACGGCTGACGCAGAGCGGCGGATGGACACCTTAGTCACCTGCCGACACCGTAACTCTTGTTCATCGAGCGCCGAAGGTCGCACGATTCGACCAGGGTCGCAGTATTACCGACACGGCGCAATGACCTACAGCCGAGCAAACACAGTGAGGTAGGTACCTCACTGTTGTCGTTTGGAGACTACAGCCGGCTCCGTAACCGGTTGCTCGATCATCACCCGAATCTGAAAAAATCCCGATTTCGCACTGAAGTAAATGATCTTGAACTGGTTTATCTGTTTTACGAACCTAACTCTAAGTAGGTAAACGTTATGAATATGAAACTTTAAACACCTCTCATTTTTTACTCCCTTTATATCAACTCGTGGCGTCTGCTTGCTTGCTTGTCGGCTTGCCGGGAGAAAAAACTTTGGATCGATTTTTAACCCTTTTCCCGTGATCCAATCGAGTTGAAACTTGGCAAGTAGACTCGTGGCGACGATCAAGAAGATCTGTCAAATTTTCGTTAAAAAAAATAATAATTATAGTATAATTTCGGATTTTTAGAAATTTTATTGGTTTTTTTCAAATTGGAATCATTAGAAAAGTTTGATTACGGCGCGCACGTAATATATTCGCAATCTAGTGGAACTTTATTCAAAAATTAAAAAGCGAGAAAATAAAAATTAGTAAAATATACACAGTAGCTAATTACCTAGACTATATGTTTTGATAATTATTTGCTAAATAACAGCACCGGTTTTCATATGGCAACCTGGCAAAGTGACACATGCATAGGCCGTCATTCTGACAGCAACTTTGTTAGTTAATTTGAGTCTTTGTTATCAAGAAAAAAAGTGAATTTATTTCGAAGTACAGTTACTAATACACATGTATATTTTATCTTCACATCTATGGCTACTTTACAAAGTAAACTGTATTACAATATATATATTTTATTGCCAGATACAAAGTCATTTACTTGTACATGTCAAAATTGTAATATTTTTTAAGAAGTGTGACTTTGCTTTGACTTTACAAAAAATATCCATGGGTACCCGACGAGAAAATAATTTTATTTACTGATTTAAGATTTCATTAAATGTGGCGGCACGTATTTTCGACACTCATACAATATTTTTTAATTTTCTTTAGGAGTACCTACAATAATGAAAAGATAAATATTTTAAGTATGGCTTTTAAGTGGCAAAAAAGGATCAAAACAGGTGCATTTAGATTTTTATAATACAAAAACACAACCAGGTTAATTCGAAAAGCACGCCTTGAGAACTAAAAATTTACGTTAGCAGTCTTAGCGCAAAAATAGATGCGAAGTTCGAGAAAATCTGTAGAAAATTATCGAAATTTTTGGCTGAACTTGATGGGTGGTTTGAAGATATAGTATCATTGCCTTCTAAGTCTCGCGACCTGCTTCCATCCTCACGTTCAGCAGGTTCACGAGATTGTACAAGATCAGGTAGGCCTTGGAAGTCATTCGAAAAAGTATTTCCAAGTATAAATCCAAAAGAGAAAAATCATAGATCTAGTTTCTACAAAAACTCAAGAAGATTGAACGGTCGCCACTGAAGTTAGTCTGAGATCATCCGGGAATAGGGATGCAGCCAATCTACTGAAGGATGTAGCTGCTGAGTCTCCTTACTGAGCTACTCGAATAAAAAAAGCGAGACAAATTTTTGGAGTACCAGAGCCAAACTCTCTCTGGAAGCCGCCTTGACACTAATGGTCAATGCCAAATTGAGTACCCACCAGTATAATACACTGAGACAACAGTCTAGGGGTAAAAAATTAAATATTTATCCAGCTTACCATCTTGTCAAGAAAGCAAAAACAGAGTTCCACCCTTCGCAAGATTCGATTAATTACAAAAATTGAATAAAGTTATTTTTTAAAAGGATTATATCATTTTATTGAAGTTGTATTGAAGCAAATGAATTTTTCATAATCGATATAAGTTACTGTCATGATAGTTCAACTTTTTGCAAAAAATAAGTCAGAAATATTGAAAAAAAATACAAACTTTGATATTGCATATCTCCATAACTATTGATATTAGGTCATGTTTGCTTGAATATTTTAGACCAGAAGTCGATTCTCAACAAAGTACTTTGAGGGTTTGCATTAATAACGTGACATGTTGTATATAAAACAAGCTCAATTTGTGCAAATATAAGTCGAATGAACCGATTTTTGTTTTTTTCCTTGCATGAAACTCTATGAATGTGAATAGATTTTAGTTATGTGTACATATAAAGAATATATTTATGAACATTCAGTTATTCAGTACTTCCGGAGATAAAAATTAAATTATTATACATTGTATTAAGTTCCGCTAGATTTGGAATATGTCACAGTGTGCGGCGGCCCGATAACGTCGCGGAATATTTTCTAAATTTGAATTAGGTACTCCGACAGTATGCATAATAGGTACTTGACTACGAATGTCGAAAATCTAAATTGACTTACAAATGTTTTTAGAATTTAATCTTCAAAGCATGAAGTGTCTAATCAAAGCTCAAAACATCTGACATTTTAGAAATATATTAAATTACTGTAAGTTTAGTGTTATGTTATATGTTTTGATTCGTCTTTAATTGTTGTTATATTTTACAAAGAAAGGGAGTATAATAAAAACTTGATTTTTATGGGTTACTTTTTTTTCAAAATTTTTGATAAATTACATGTTTTTTTGGTTGACTCCGCGCGACCTCGTATAAATTTATTTATATTTAATAATATACATGATATCTTCAAATAAAAAAATATACTGGATATAACAGAGCTAGTCCACAAAACTTAAATTCATATCAACAGTTATGGAGTTATATAATATCAAAGCTTGCATTTTTACATGCTTTATTTAGCTCCCTTTGTCTGTTTGTTTGTTGTTGTTGCGGAATTTTACAGTTGATTTTTCACAACTTCCCGACTAGCTAGAGATCTGAAACCTTCAACATTTACGTAAAGTGGATGACCATACATTATTAAATTTTTTCGACATAATTTGGTGATTATTTCGATTGAAATTATTTAAATTCAACATTAAAAGTGCCTACATAGCTTCAAAATTTATCAATATTAATGTGAAAAAACTTTTCAAGTTGGCAAATTTAAAAGCAGTTATGTGAAGTTAAAAAATGATACATTTTTGACACTTCGCGCCATAGATGCCCACATCCCAACTCGCAATAACAGACATTCACCTACTTTTCATCTCCCCTTTTGTAAGACCAATTCAAAACAAAACTCCTTTATGTACAGATCCACAAATTCATTTAACACAAACTATCACCACATTGACATTTTCAACGCAACAATAAGAAACATAAAACAAACAATATCTACACTACCGCACCCAAACTAATTTGTACATTATATCTTCCCTTCTACTCCCGTCCCACATTCCCCTCCACCCTCTCTACTCGCTATTAAAGTAAGTTAAAGTAAATTTTTAAATCCAGTGGAAAATTTGTAATTGGCTTAATTGTAAACACCATTATTTCATATTTTTAAGATTGTTTTGCTGTTAATTTTCCCCAAAACAAAATAAATAAATAAATATAAAATATATGTTTATTTGGGTAAGATAATGTGGGTCTGTCTTCAGTTATTCTTCACATTTACAATATTTTTTCTTGTTTCAGGTGATGTCATCAACAACGTCATCAACGAAAACTTCGACACCTTCAGCAGGGAGCTGTTCCCGGCGCTGGAGAGGGAACTCTCCAGGCTGTTCCTCTCGTTGACCAACTCCATAGTCTCACAGTACACTTACGCACAGCTTTTCCCATCGCAGTAGTGATGACCACACCACCTATAGGATACTAATTTATTGAGTACTTACACAAAGAAAAATGTTCCATTTAGGTTCGCTATTTCGTCTTTTTCCAAAAGAGAACTATGTCTAACCAAAAAATAATACAATTGTTATTTCTATTTACTTGATTTTACAGGTTACAGGTTCTCAAATCAATGTATTAATGTATGGAGCAGGTTTGAGACATATACACCTTCAGTGGGTTAAACATTTTAAGAATATGAGTCGAAAATGCTCGAATACTTTATGAAATGTATTGATAGTTATGGAGATATCTCTACTTCTATTTTTACTACGTCCGAATTTTAAAATATTCCAAAAAGAATAATATCGTTTTCTGTCTATTCGTAACATTTAAAAAGATACATGTATTTTTTTTAAGAAATACGGAAATACCTCCTCAATCTTGACCCAACCCTCTTCCCATGAATCATCGATTTTTTTTTTTTAAATTTTTAAAAAACACTAATTCCCCCCCCCCCCCCAATTTTATCCAGACATCCCCACACGATAAATTTTCTATACAAATCTAAACCGTTACAGGTTGCAGCTTGTCTTTGAAATAAAATTACTAAAACCTTGCAGACATTTGGTTTATTTTAATGCAAACTTTAAAGTTTTTAACTCATAAACTTATCTTCAAAATTTTTAATTTTTTTCAGTGTTTCAAGTTTAAGAAGCGTGGAGGTGAATAGCACATTAATTATTAATTACCTAAGTCTGTGGTGGCGTACAAGTGCCACGTGAAACAATTTTATTGTCGTGCGACGATTAGTGTAAAAAATCTTTTTGACAAAAAACAAGATTTGTAAAAAAAAAATTATTCAAAAACATAATATCAGATATACCAAATTGATAAACCTATGAATATAGTGAGACTTGTATTTTGTTAAAAAAAGAAAAACGATAAAAGCGACCCAAAAAGGTGGCAGTTGGTATGTAACCAAAAAATACCATTGATCAGTATTTCTACTAGTATTTTTACTTCTAAAAAAACTGTTTTTTTGCTTTCATTTCGAAAAACGGTTTCGACATTATGTGTATTATAGACTAAAAGCCAGCTACCGCCAGACATAAGTTGTAGTATTAAACCTGAAATGTTTTCTGAAGACGTACACTTTACATAGTAGGCAAGAAGGTTGGGATATAATGACATTTGAGTTCGGGAGATTTTGGCAGATAATATGTATTACAGGTACAAAAAATTAGTAAATAAAACGTAAAAATAACCTGATTTTTTTAGTATGCTTAACGGGACAATACTATGCCTACACTCATATTAATGATGGCCAGACGCTTTTTGCGCGACATTTCTCCTGCCAGCCGCACTGAAACCCTATAAATAATCATGTCATGTACGTTATAGTAACAAATCTGATTTTTTTATATTTTATTCAAGCTATTTAACAATTTTTCATGATAACATATATTTTAACGTTTTATTTACTCATTTTTTGTACCTGTATTAACTATTATCTCCAAAATCTCCCGAACTCAAATGTCGTAATATCCAACACTTATTAGCTACTATAGTGTACATCAACAGAAAATATTTCAGGTTTGATACTATAACGTAAGTCTGGAGGTGGCTGGCTCCTGTTCTTTTAAGTTGTTGGTTATTTAAGGAAGAATTTTAGGTTTTTGAGCAGGTGCAAACACCGTTAATTACAATAGTAACGTAAATTTTACAATAGGAAATTATTTCATTTTATAATCAAAATATTATAATTAATTATAATATTTTGATTATAGTAATTAATTAATTATAATTAGTACAAGCAAGTGCATTTTGGAGATCTTAACACTCATTACTATACTTTCTTTTTACTTTATATTATATTTATCTTTATATATTTGTATCTGTATTTTACATATTTTCTTTCCACTTTATGTTATTATTATTTTTAAATGTTATTATTTTTTTCTTTAAACTGAAATTCTATTAATGTACACTTTACCTGTCTATATGTAAAAGCCCTGTAGGTCGTTAATTAATAAATAAATTAAATTACGGAAGGAATGAATGAAGGTGGGTAGGTATATTGTTTTAAAGAGTGTTAGCGATTGTATATTTGATTTATTGATATTTTTAATGTAGCACAGAAAATTATGTATATTTGTAATGTAGAAAATTATGGGTATTTGTAATGTAGCACAGAAAAAATATAGCACAGAAAATTATAGCTTTTTGCGGATACCTGCGTGATCTATATTATAAAAAGTGAAAGCGTTATAAGTAAATTTGCTTATAACAATTTTTTATGTATATGTATATAGTGTAATAATGTATAGTTATGCATAAAAGCACGAAGAAAAATGTACGGACGTGAAATACTGTTATTGTTAAATTTTAGTACTATTTACACAATAAAGAACCTTATTACAAAATAAAAATAAAGAGGCTTCTAAAATATACAAAATGTTTGTTTCCATCCTTTGGATTATGAAAAATATTTTTAAGGAGACAAGAATTTGTCACTTTTTGCCATTTAAGTATTATTTAATCACGTAACTTAATCAAATGTATTATTTAAAATTGCATATATTGTGGTAAGATTTGTGATAATCAGTCTTGAGAAAATAATCGATTTTTGATAAAAATCAGAACGTTGATGAAATAGCCCATGTCTCATAAAATGGCAAAGCTTTCATAAAGTAATATATTCTCAATAAATGGCATTTTCTCTTCTTTTTCCTTTCAAAAACCCTTTCTCCAAAACTCTCAAAAATAGTCGACTCTAAAAACTGTTACATAAAAATAAAATTACAAACTAAAAAATGAAAAGTTAATACTAAAAACTATAAACCAATCGTCATGCGAGCCCTACGAGTCTGGCCTTAGTCACTTTCCTAAGTATCTTCACCCATCTGCCACGGTATTAGTTACCTTTCTAGATCTTCTTAGTCCTGATACTATACCGAGGATATTTTTCTTTTCTGGGTTGTGAATATTGGAAAAAATCTTATCTTTTTTTATTTTTTTATTTAAAAAGTAATGGAAACCTAAGAGGTTTATGGGTAACATTTATACATGATTCAATATAAGAAAATATATTAATATAATTTAGATACAAATGCATTTTTTATATGCGTATTATAATATTTGAATAATAGATTATTTACATTTTTATGAAGCGGCTAAATTCAAAGAATTGTTTCTTTACTTTACGACCACTAGAAATGACTAAATATTGATTAAACATCATAAATGCATTTGCAAACATGTGTGCATTACTAATCAAAATGACAAATAAGGATAAAACCACAAAACTGATTTACGTATTTCATCCGACCTTCAGTTGCCTATTGGGTGATTGCAAAAATTACCCATTCCCTATTATAGTTCGCAAATATTAACAGCAAAGATTTTGGTTAGAATAATTTTTAAAGGCGTCAATATTAACACAGTCGCCTCGTTCCAGTATTTGTTTTGCTATACCGCGATGCAAAAATGTGTTAATTTGTTTCTTGGTTTCCTTATGTGTCCGCCTCATCATCGGCTCCCCTCCGCAGCACTTGATGAAGGTCTCCCGTCTCTTCGTTTCTCCGCTTCTCTTTACCATCATGGTGAGTCGTCCCTAGCACCGATCGGGGCCGCTGAACTCACCAGAAGAAACAAGTTACACTAGACGTCAGTGTAAGCAGCGTATATACCTGAACGCGGCCAAAGCTAACCAGCATATTCATTTGCAGTCTCAGGCCCATCAGCAGCTTTGGAATTCACTCCATTCCACCACAACAAACTTCACAGCGGTCTGATAGAATTAAAATAATTTATAGATGTCTCATAGAGACTAAGCTATTCATATGAAAAGTATTTATGTAATTCTTCTTTGGGCGTTACATTTCTTAGGACCTGTCATGAGGATGGCTTAAGTGTTTTACCAGCAGCGACATCTATACCTACACTGTTTCATGGGAATGACAAAATTCAAACGATAGATGACGATAGCATAGCTGTATTAAAATAAAGTAAACGAGGTAGATGAAACCATACAGTTATATGTATGGTTCCAAAGTTTGATAGATGTGTGATCGATCGTGAGTGGAATCGGTGAATATTACATTATGCAAAGTGATCATTAAAGCCAGCCTCATGACAAGTCGTAAGCCCAATCACGTCCAAAAAAGACTTCCATGCATATTTTCCCTTATAAATAGCTTCGTCTCTGTGAGACAACTATGATTTATCTTAATTTATGATTATCCCTTTGGGGACAAAATCCAGTTTCTTAAATATTTTAAAAAACTCAAAATTTTCTAAGAAAGCAAACACTTGGGCTTGACATAAAAATTTAAATAAAAATAAAGAAATAAGATAAATTATAGAAATCTCAAAGAGACGAAGCTAATTATATAAGAAACGTGTTGGGAAGTTTTTTTATAGGATTTCCCAGGGCTTACAACGTGTATGAGCTGGTTTAAGTGATCACTCTGCACAATGCAACGTTCACTAATTTCATTGTAAGATTTTTTTGAATTGTATTTATGTTTAAATTAGACAACCTTTTAAATATTTGAATGGACTATGTTACAGACATCTGTAGCATCTTTCTCATGAAATAGTATATTATATAGATTTCGCAGCTGGAAATGATACCTCTATATTTTTATATATATGTAGGTCATAAGTCTTGGGCCATCCTATAAAAAGACTTCCATACAAGTTTCTAATATAAATAGGTTCGTCTCTGTGAGACTTCACTAAGTTATTTTAGTTTATAATAATCCCTCTGTGGACAAAATCCTTTTTAAATATTTTGTTTAAAGCCACTTAATTGATATAATATACAACATCCAACGGTTTCGGTTGCACCCAACCTTCTTCAGGACAGAATAATATAAACTATTTATATTATACTATCCTGAATCTATCTGTACAATACCCTTCTACATAGGTTATATTATACTATCCTGAAGAAGTCTGTGTGCAACCTAAACTGGTATACGTTGTACGTTATGTCAATAAAGTGGCTAAAAACAGAATAGGTACATATTTTTATCAAAATAAATATAATTCATACCATACATCGCCTGAAAGCGTATCTACTTATATTGGGTTAATTTAAATGAAAGGCAACAAAAAATTAATACATGTAAGTATAAATGTAGCTTTAATTACAAAATACTAACAATTAGGTATAAAATTAAATACTACCTTAATTAGATGAAATGGTGAGAGAGTGGTGGTTGTATGTTATCTAGGATAAGATAACCAGAATTAAATTGCACAAGTATATCAATAATTAGATGTAAGTATAATTTTTTTATTATTTTTACCATCAAATATATTGTTTGATGATGGTTGTAAAGTAATAAAAATTACTTGAACCATAATAATCCTGAATTTTTCTAAGATAATTTATATTATGGCTCATTCGATCCAGTTGTCGTATGGTATCTGCTCCATCAAGCTGCTGATGAACTCAGACATGTTCTGCACCAGTTTCTTCTTCAGATCTGGCTTCATCTCTTTCAGAAGGTCTTGGGCGTTGGTGTTGATGAACAGATTTAGCGCAGCGTCTAAAAAATGATTTAAATATTAGAAGGTGTAAGGTGTTTTGTTTTCCAATCTTCAACCTTAAAGTAATTTTTAACCTCAATTCTAAAGATGCTTTGCGATCTTACATGTACCTGTATAATTATTATAGCCATGATGTATACCCGAAACAATCCATTTCGGGTAAATTACCTTAACAATTACGGCGTGGTAACTTTGATTTAAAAAACATGTTAAATTTAAACCACATAAATTCAATTTTATTTGCAGTGAGACTCTATTACTTTTTATTAAGAGTTATCACATTTTTATTTGGGATGAAACGCAAAAACTTTTGATTAATATGATAACAGAGCTAGTCCACAATACTTGACAGATAGATTCCTGCCTTGATTATGAGTCGAAAATGTACAAGCAACCATAACCTAATATCAGTAATAATAATAATAATAAAAATATTTGAATAATGGTTCACAAACAATGAAAAACAAATAACACGGCTGATTTCGCAAGTTTGGTAATAGTTCTCTTATATTCGTTGCTTGTTTGACTTGTTTGACACGTTTCTCAAAAGATAAATCAAAAATATGTATTGAAAAAAAAACTGTACAGTTTCATGTCGTTTATCTCCTTAACTGTTGAAGTTTCACCCAAATTGTTAAGAATATTTTCTATTCCAAATTGCGTGAAGACTTTCCCGAAGCTTTTAAATATAACTCTAATAATAACTCTCGCAAAATAAAATAACTGCCAATTGTTTCCAACCGTATTATTCGATTCCTCAAATGTTGCGATTTTCAGTGAAATGATAAAAGAATTCAAATCTTGACCGAAGCTAGTTAGTTAAATTTAGTATATTAATTAGTTGATAATAATGAGAATACATACGAAGAATCGGGTTCTGATTGTGAACATTCTCCACTCCCATCTTCAATTCTTTGACGCTGAAGTCCATCTTCAGCTGTTCCAGGGATAGATGGGTCCTCCCTTCCAGGCTGTAGGGCCGGGCTCTGAAGTAAATCTTGGCCTTAACGCCCTCTGAAAATAAATTGTGTAGACAGCTTTCAATTTATGTGGTTTGCGTCTCTTCTAATAGAGTTTGTGGAAAAAATCGATAGATGACGCGAACATCCATGTAAAATGAAAATTTTGAAAAGTAATGGATTGTAGAATAAACAGTAGGAATAATAACAACTATTCGAGTATGGTAGTTATAAATTATTATTACACATAAAAAGAAGAAGAAAATAGATTGTGTAGTCTGGTAAAAATTTATGATTTGCAACTCAAATAGAGTTAGTGGAAAATTTAAATAGATATGTGAATCTTAAAGTAAGAACGGAATAATATATAGTTATAATAAGGAATTAGAGAATAAATGACGGAGTTAGAAGCAAAAATGCCAGTATATAGAATACGAAATTAAAAATTTGAAATAAATATGTTTTTGACAAAATGCTTCTAAAAAACACAAACATTTCGAAATCAGTTATTGTGAAATTTGCACTCTTTGCTGTATAATCATATTCGAAGACGTCACCCTGTATTATCATCATATGCAAAGGGCACTTTTGCTTCTATTTTCCTTAAATAGTTTGACTAATAATTAATTTTATATTTTTTTATATGTTAATTATGAGATCAAATGCAGCAATATCCAAAAAAAATTGAATGCAGTCATCGAGGATTACTTATTAATAATGTACTGAATTCGAGATTTTATATGAAACATAGCCTATACATTTATTGGAAACATGATTTTGAAAAGGATTCATAAATTTAGAATTCAGTACATTTTAAATTAGTAATCCTCGTTGACTGAATTGAAAAAAAAAATTATAATTTTTGTTGGATATTGCTGCATTTGCTTTAATCCCCCCCCCCCACAAACATAAGATGATACTTTTACGTAATCAGTATTCGTAAGTTTTTTACAATTATTTATGAAAATAAAAGTGATCAAATGTATGGAAAAAAATGAAATTTGTGAAATGTTACTTGTGTATTGGAATTTGGAACTATCCAGTATTGATTCAAAATGGAGGAAGACTTCCAGGTTGTGACTTACTTTTTCATACACATATTCCGCGCAGCACAAGGCCTGGATAGAGGTCCAACATGAACGTATATTACCTACCTACTTCATATATAACAAATGTTTAAAACCCGTCATAGGATGGACGCGAAAGACGCAAAGGTAAAACGGTGTGATGTAAACCATAGACGAAGCACTCGACTCTACGGAAAAATGCATTTAGCAAAAATCTGCGTGCATAATAAGATATACATCTTATTAAAGAAAACAATACAAGAATGCTGCACCAGGAAAGAAGAGTGTGCCGCTCTATCCTCTCTGTCCATTTCTGCAGTACAATGAGGCGTGATGATAAGTTGTTAGTTAATATTTCCGCCCTAAGTCTGTAGGTCTAAAATATGGAACACAAAAGGGGAAAATTGAGCTAAGTACTTTAAACGCTCAAAAATTTAATTACATTAACTTTGAAGACAAAAGGAAAACTTAACAAACGGACATAAAAATACGCAACGAAACACTCTCTGAACTAGAATATACAAAATACTTAGGACTCATCGTAGACAGACACGTCAAATGGACCATTCATATAGATATAGTAATTGACACTATAACTAAACTAATTAGCGTACTCCACAATTACACAGAATCACACCGAAAACCATAAAAATTCTGATTAGAGTAGAATAGGGTATATGATACCCTTCTGGGGAACCGGAAACAAGATGAACCTAAACAGACTCCAACGACAACAAAGTAAAATACTGAAAATGGTTTACGATTTGAAACACCTGACATCAACTGAAACGGTGTACCGAATAACACGTTCAAGCAATTAAACGTTAATAATATTTCAAAAATCTAAATACTAAAAGTCATTCACAAGCTAACAAATGGCGAAATACAAGACGAAAACATTAAATTACACAAAACACCCGAAAATACCTTCATCATCAAAACAAAAACAGGACAATCACGACTAATTAGTAATGGATTAAAATTATAAAACAGCCTACCACAACAGACCAAACAATTGACTACTAATGATTTCAAAATAGAAGCGACAAAATGCTAAAACTCAGCAAAAAACATATAACAAATTACTTTGTGTCCTTATTATTATTACATCGAACTATTATGGATGTTCGTTCTGAACGTTCACCCGGAAGAATTCGTTATTTATTCTCGCAAATATCATCATCACAAGAGGCGTAGTTTTCTGTAGCACTGATCAACAGATTCTACTATAAGAAAAAGAAGAAGAAGAAATATCGTCAACATCTTTTCATCCAGTTTTCTTTAATTTTTTGCGTTCTAGTGAGTTTATGTGTGATGCTCACCGTAGTCGCCCCAATAGTCTCCAGCTCCTGAAGCCCTGAGCAGCAGCAGGATCCCGGAGGACCTGTAGTGGGCCTTCGCCTTCATCTTCGGGATGATCAGCGTGATCTGGAACTGGTACGTGTCCAGGTCTGTCCTGAAAATAAGCGCAAAAACAAATTTTAATTGTGAAGTGATTGTATTGTGAAGTTGCACTGTATTATAGCTGAATCAATTGGAAATATATACGGAAAAATCTTTCTACCTATTAGTTTCCAACGGGATAAGAACCAGGTATCATGCTGGGAGAATATGTTATCATTACGCCACATTATCGAATTTCGGCTAATTTATATATCTAAGTATATTTGTATTGTGCTATTGCTTTCTACTTTCTACTATTACTTTTTAATACTTATTTCAATACAAATTCGCTACCGATTTTCGACATGTCCGTGTTATTAACATGCATTGTTTTAACTTTTTCAAGGCAAAGACAGTTATATAAAAAAATGAAATGCAGTAATCAAGGATTACTAATTTATAATTTACTTACCGACTTCGAGATTTTATAGGAAACATCTTTCGCATTTTAAATCCCCAGTAACTGCATTTTGAATACTTTTTTTTATTTTTTGGATATTGCTGCCTTTCTTTTGTTCTCCACAAATGATGCATTTTTAAAACAAAAAATTACTCGGTGACCTGATGTACTATATAGACCCTTTTTATAGGGTCGCCTTCAAATATAAACCAACATAAATATAGATTATTTTAAATAAAAATGAGTAAAAAAATGTTCTATATCTGATCGATAAATTTTTCGAATTTCAAATGACAGATTGATTATTTTTCAAAATAAAAAATCGTAACGAGATGTTGGAATACGCTTTTGCTTGTTGCCCCTGAGAACCAGCCTGCAACCCGAGGTCATATCGAAGTACCCATCCCGCTTTATTTTATCTTAATGGGATAACAAGTTTATCTCGAAGGTCTTTCACTTTAATCCCAGTGTATTTCTGATACTTTGTTTTGTTTTATTTTTAATACGATTAACAGAATACAAGGCACAAAATACATAAAAATCAAAAACGTTAGGGTTGGTAAGTTAAATAAATAAATAAAATGGTGAGAAATTTAAATTCAGTGTACCCGATTGATCTCCCTATGTATGTAACATAATTAAAACATTTCTGAAGCGATTTGAAGTATTTAAAATGTGACTCTTCAGACAAATTCTCAAAATGGATTGATCATAATTAATGGAGAAAATTATTGTCAGAATATAAATACAAAAAAACATGAACATCAATATGAATCACTGGGATCAAGATGCATAAAAAATAATGGAACAGCTCAGAGTAGAAATGAAAAGGCATCGAGGCATGTGACTTGTCTAGATTTCCAGAGTCAAGTTATTTAATAGGAATTTCCTTATTTCCCTTCCTCTTCTTGTAGATTGGGTTATATTCTTGACGTGCTCCGGTATTTTATTGAAGAGTCGTGGTACTGTGTTCTCTGTTGTTCGTGCTCCGTAGAAGTTGTTGATTTTTTTCACATTGAGTTGCCTGTTTATGATTTTCCGAGTTCTATGGCTATGATTTACTAGTTCCTTTTCCTCTTCATAGTGCTTCATGATTATTTTATAATGGTATATTTGTTTAACAGGGAGAACTTCGCAGTGTTCAAACAGTATATTATAGTTAAACATGAACAGGGGATAACCTACTTGACATTAGCGACGGTGAGGTTGCTGACCCCATAGGCGTGGATGTCCCTGAAGCTGGCCCTGTATCCATCGGGTCCTGTCCCCAACGCAATGCCGATCTCATCGATCACTATCGGCTCCACCTGAAACGACACAATATCATTTTGTGTTCCAAGATTATTGAATTATAAAGGATTTTAAAGAAAAATAAGTAAATAAAGTCAAAATTAATGCTAAACGAACCCAGCAATTGCGCCATACTAAAATGTCTACTTCCAAAATATATCAGCCAATAATGTATCAGTCATCCACTGCCAAGATAGTGTTTGTCCGAACACTGTCTCGGCAGTGGATGACTCAACACTTCAAAATTTTAAAAGAAACGGCCTGTATGAAAGCGATACCTGGAACCGAAGAAGATACAGCCTGAGAACGAGAAGAGCCGACCCCAACAGCCTACCTAGGCAATGAGTCGGGACAGTGCAAGGAAGAAGAAGAAGTCAGTGTTTGGACAAAGAACTTTTTTTACAAGGCTCATCTGTTCATTAATGTCCTTCCCGAAAACATTAACAGTGCCAATACTCTGCCACTTTTTAAAAAATGGTTAAGGGAGTTATGCTAATGATAGAAGTGATTTTCAAATGTTTCATTCGTTTCATCGAAAAAATCAAAGGTTTCCATTGTATCATAGTGTAGACACCCTACATTTACCGTTTCTTCACAACACTATTCGTGATTACATTATTGTCACCTGCATTTGCACAAATACCCAATTGTCGAATACAGGTCATAATTAATTTATTGGTATTATGTAATGATATAATTTCATCATATAATTTTTTATACATTATTTTTATTTTGACAATTACTTGTGTATTATATAATATCTACTATTGAAGACTCTGAATTACTCTGGAAGAAAGAGAACGTCATGGCTGAATTATATTTTTATCATTTATATTTTATCATTTATATTTTATTAATTACACCTACATGTTTCAGAAAAACCTAACCATCAGGGTGTTTTATAAATGTCAAAATATCAAAATGAGTAATGTCTTTTATTTTTTGTTTTTCTAAATTATTTTTAAATATTATTCGTGAAGTTCTTGATTACACAGAATTATTAAAAAAAAATAGAATCGGGCTAGTAGTAAATTTGATTGATTATTAATAATATTTTGTTGACCTACATGCTTTACTAATTTCTAATGATTCTAAATTATTCAATTTCAGACCAAAATTATTTATGTGTAAAACATAAAGTCCGAAATTCTCATCAAAACCGTGATCATTTTATAATAAATGTTTTGAAAATTCAGAAAAACCATGATTATTCAGACATCTCAAATGCTCTTTTACTCTTGCATTGAAATTTCGACTGGTTTTTCCAATATAAAACGTCAATTAAAAATGTCAATCTACAAAGTTGTGCAATCAATTGAAAAAAAATCCTTTTGATTTATATAAGTTGATAATACTTGCACCATGAACTTTACTGATTCTTACTTCAGTGACTCCCAATTCTGGAATGCCCCTCCTGAAGTAAGTGACCAGCTTGTTGAAGCTGGCCTGCAGACACTCGTTGACGTCGGGGTCGTCTCTGTAGCACTTTGTGATGTAGTAGGCTGGAAACAAACGTAACTTGTTTTACTATCCGATGTAACTTTACATGCTCAGCTCATTTAGCTTCCCTTGTCTGTCAAACTATCCAAAGAAGATTATCTGCACTTATAATAAAAATAAATGCACTTTAGAAAAATATTATTAATGTAATTAATTTAAAAAACACTCGACAAAAAAAAATAAAAAAGACGTATTGCCAGCGACAAAAAAAGTATAAAAGTATTATAAAAAATAATGTCGTACGGCAGATATACACAAAAATTATATTGTATTATCATTTATCGATATAATTATACTTTAAAAAAAAAACGATTTCAGTAATCCATATCCTTTTATAAATGCATACCCTTTTTATAGGTCTAATATCTTAACTAGTGACTTGATAAGTTGGTAACTTGATGATTCGTCTTCTTTTTTATAGAAATTTCATCAGAAAGCTGTCTGATGTTTAATATTGAATTTCTAGTTGGTTTTGAGTTGAAAATGTATTTTTAATTGTAATTCACGGATGAATTAAGCTACTTTATATTTTTAATCTAAGATTTTTTATCTCCTTAAGCTAATTTAGAGTTTAATTTTAAAAATAATACTCAGCAATTGAACAACTAGGCAGAATGAAGTATATACAAGTATGTACGTAGAAGGGGCGTGCAATGGAAGCATGATTTTTGCGTTACCATATATTTTGAAAAAAAAGTCGAAATAGAACATATATCTCATAATATTCAAATCAATATATAATAAAATATGAATATAATTTTCATTACGTTCATTTTTTAATATATCATAATATTCTGTCACATGAAAATTTAATTTTTTTTTTTCCAAAATACATGTTTACAAGTTATGCTTCAATGTTCTCACTGCACCCGCCTGGTACGTAGATATAAAATTTAGTTTGTTACAATTTGTTAAAGTTACTAATGCTTAGATTGATTTAATGATTGTTTTCCTTTTCTCTCAATATTCCCGTTACAGTACCTATTAAATTTATTATTCGTATTCCCACCTAATTAATCGCTGTAAATTTAAATATGATTATTATTAAATTAAATATATTCTCAGGTTTTCACGGCCGTTCAGAATCTTGTGTGCACTTTTCTGGGATATTCTGCCGTATATATCTGACCACTCTGGTCGACGTTTCGGATTCCATTGCAGGGTCTAGCATCAGGTCCATCATCTCTGCAATGGGATCCTTAACGTCAGCTAGAGAGGTCAGATATACAAAAAACTACACATAAGATCATTAAATTGTCTGAAAAATGGAAGCAAAGGGGGTAATTATTATTTTCATTATTAAACTATTAAACTTCTCCATCCCTTCACGCACCAATTAAATTTGAAATTTGAACTCGAATATATATTTCATTAACAATATTACTTTCACTAACTCTTCTCTTCTCCCAATATTCCCAATACAGCTCATTCTGTCAGTACCTAATCAATTGATTATTTTTACTTCCACCTAATCCATGTAAAAATTCTATATTTTTAAAAGTAGTTTAATTTCTCGAGTTGATGAGAGATTCTGTTATTCTCAAAAATAATATTAATATAATCAATAATATTTACATGTTGTTACTATCCACAAATACGATACTTTACACATATTATATTACTTTCACTATTGCTTTTGAATTATATAATATCTACTGTTTTTACTATCCACATTTTATATTTATATCCTTAATTAATTGATTAATCTTATAGTTATGTATTATTTTGTTTCGTATCTTTATAATTTTATTCTCACTATATTGTGAGCTGCTCATCTCGGCACAGGTTCTTCCTAGTGAGATGAGCGGCTCCATTTCCTATGTCATGTATCAAGATGAAGATAAATAAATAAATAAATAAAATTACAATTCAATCCATGTAGAGGTAACATACTTTATGGTTTTTACTCAATTTAATGGTCGTGAATAGTACCTATATACAATTTTTTATTTAGTTTATTTATTATTTATTTACGTTTGTTAATATTACTTATTACTAATAACTGCCACACTAGGTAATAACCTGTTCTGTGGCAGTTATTCTCATATGATATTAATGTAATATTAACAAATGACAATTAAAGAAAGTATAAACGTAAGAATGAAAATAGATCAATAATAATAAAGTAAATCATAGTAATACCTTAATCTAAAAGAAAATAAAAAGAAAATAAAGTATACATACAAAATTAAGATTAGAATTTAAAGTAAATCATAGGAATACCTAAATCTAAAAGAAAAGAAAAAGAAAAGAAAATACACATACAAATAAGATAAGAATTTAAGTAGTTACTATAATAAATATTATATTATAGTACAATGCAAACGCCAAATTAAATCATTAACGCAACATTGAATTATTTTCTCCACAAATATGTGCGACCTACCTCGAGGTGGTGATCCGTCATAAAATAACAAGACCACACTCGAGGTCCTCATTTATAGTCGCGGTGAGTGCGAAAAGTAAGTGCCGAGTCAACAGTGCAGTGGGGGGAGCGGGTCAGCGGCCCCGATGTGGCAGCGGAGGTCAGCCTACCGTTGTCTCCTGCTGAGGAGCAGCACCGTCTTGTAATACGAGCGAGGGGACCAAGTGTGATACTAAACCCGGCTAAATCCAAAATAATGGTCCCATTGCATATACAACGAAAATGAGTATTTCACTATATTATTCAATGTGCTAATAACAAAATGAAAGATAATTTACGTTTAAATAGTAAGTATTAAATAAGATATTACACTTAAAAGTTTCGAAAAATGCACTGCATATTTTGACATTTCATAGGCAATATATGAGGTTAGGTTAGGTTATTAGGTTTGGTTTGGTTAGGTTATTAGGTTTGATTTGTTTAATTTAGATTACGATTATTTTAGTTAGATTAAATTAACAGGGCATTAAATTATATAGTGAAATACTTATTTTCATTGTATGAACAACGGGACCATATTCTTGGATTTTTCCCTAAACCCGACACCTACGGTCAGCGAATTTCACTTAAATCGAAAACAACAATAGCGTTAATATAATTAATGTACAAGTTCGTGGCAAGGCGAGGCATGGGACAACTTAAAAATCAAAGAGGATGCTTAGTAGGGTTTCCAAACCGGTCGAAACAAAAATTTATTAACCGCTTTTTCGATCATTTTAAAAAAAACAAAAAACCGGTTTTTTAGGCACGGTTAACCGGTCTCTTTAAGATTATTTACAAACTAAATAAAGAATATCGTCATGTCGTGGATTTGCGAGGCAAATTAAAGCACTAAAACAATTTAATCCTTACTTTTTTACCGCAAAATCACTGGACGCAATAAACGAATAAATTGGAGCACTGCATCCTTAAATGTTTCTAAAATTATTCACAAACTTATTTATTAATTCGCACTCATTAACCCTAGTCACAATTGATTCTGTAGCATCGATCACTTTTTCGAATATTCTGTTAATTTTTCGAACATAGAAAAATTTGTCGCCTATGGTAGGTACTTCCTTTATTTACTATCGCTGTAATATACGCACTGGTCATATCGCATTCTCACTCGGTTGCCAATGTCGCGCCGATTAAATGTCACTAGTGATTGACTCCACGTCGCGTGACGCCCTTGTATATATGGGTAAATAAATGTCTTTTTTGACTTTTAAAGATTTTAAGCTTGTCGTTTCGAAAGAATTGTGGAGCGTTCCAGAGATAAGGAGAGACCCTTGACGATTCCAGAATGTTTCATAGTATTTTTGTCAGTGTAACCGAGTGATAAATTTTGAGAGGTTTTGTTGCGCAACTTCCTTTGGTTCAAAATCTCGTTACAATAAATTATTTTTCTCGCGATAATGAAATCGTAATAGAAACAAGCGATTATCGCGTTTCGATATATATATATTACGGAGTACAATCACACAACGGCCAGAAGTGAAAGATGTTTCCGATTAATCATTTCAACTACAAAAGGATTTAAAAATTTTGAATACAAAACAGCGAACCGCAAATCTAAAAAAATGATATGATTCCTCATTAATAGTAAGCGAACGTGATTTTAGTGTTTAAAAAAGATTTTTTAATAAATAAACTGCAGTACATGTAATTAATTTTAATTTCGATTTAAGATAACAATTCCGTATATTTGATTTGAATATGCTAGAGACGTCTGTAGTTCCTCTATCTTTTAAATGAAAAATTTCTTCCGAATTATTTAAATCAATATTTTAAATTTTTAGCTCCTTTTATTTCAACAACAAATATGTTCGTTCTGAGAACACAACTACTGGATTTGATCAAGAACCAAGAAACTTCCAGACTTGTTTATCAAGGATTTGACTTACCAGAGAATGCACTTACGAAGGAAATCAATTCTCTTGAACTGAAGTAGGATTCAATGCTTAAAGAAGTTGGTTTAAATATTTTCCGAAGAAACGGGTTTAGATTAAGTACACAGCTGCAAGGATGGCAACTACCTGCAACTTTTGACAACCTGTCGGGGTAGATTGCAGGAAATAATAACCTTATCAAGGCCATTACCACCGTCTGCCGGGCTGGTGGACTTGGCGGCTCGGAGACCTGGACAACCTTCAGAGAACATGGAAGAAGGATCAGCACTAACACCTTTCACTTGCAGCAATTGCGTAGTATCCTCAGCGTGTCAAAATCAAGGGAAACCTGGCTTGCAACCGAGAGATATCAACTGTCTGTCCGTGTTGAACTTATTTTGTTTGTTATTTTTTACCCGTTTTGAGGTTTTCGTTTCCTGATACCCAATCCAAATACAATAATTTCGCACGAAAAGATCGTCGCATTAAATTACTTTTTTTTGATTGATTTTGACATTTTTTATATTAATACCAGCTGTAAACCGTCAAAAATGACGGAACATTGGTTCGCGTCTTTGCAAACTAAGCCCTAGTATATATTTATAGTATCTTTTTGGCGGTCCACGGAAAGACGGAATCGGCAACATTTCAAGCCCCATCTCCGGCCGTTTAATTTGTTTTTTTTAGCCCTGAATTCGAACAAAATTACGGGCGTTACGGACATACAGACAGACAGACAGGCAACGAAATTATTATGTTTGATAATTAGTTTTATGTAGGTTTGAGCGAATTAAGTCAATTTAAAAAAAATAAATGATTTTCTATTAATGAAATAAAATTCTGCAATTATAATGTACCGTGATTTTTCACGGGTGTTCGTCTATTAATTAATAATTTTACTGTCTTATTTTTGTCAATATATTTAAAATTGTTAATGGATATGGATCCACATGGTATTAAATTGTGCAGAGATGAACTAAACCTCTTATTTAGGCGAGGAGATTGGTTCACGGCGGAAGTATTTCTTCCTTGCGTATGTATATTTAAGACATATTATAATGCGATTAAAGTACCTATTTATTCTTGCACATTTAAATCTCCTAATAAAAAATACATATACTTACAATACACGTATTTAAAAAAATGTTGTTCTAAACCGAGTCTCTTTTTAAGCGTTTTCTTGTAAAAAGCGCGACTTATTTTAATATTTAAATAAATATTTAAGAGAGTTTCATAAATTTAAAGATCGTGGTATTTTTTTAAAAACAAGTCAAACGTATTGGAACCAGCCGTGGAACCAGTCCCTTAACCAAAAAAATTACGTTAGTTCATGTTTAGATATTTTGGTGGTGTGTGTGTGTGTGGATCCAAATTCTATTACAGTTGAAAGTGAAAGTTTTGATAGTTTTTTTAATATATTGTGTACCCACACAAATTTTGTGGACGCCGCATTTGAGATCACGAAACACACGACCTCTCTGCCGCACTGCACTTCGACTACTTATTGGTCATCAATCATATAAAGGTATACGATTATGAGTCCAAAATGTTCAAGCAACCATGACCTAATATCAACGTTAACTCTTTTTTTTCAATATTTCTGACTTATTTTTTACAAAACGTTGATCTATCATTACTTATATTGTTTACGAAAAATTCATAATGATAAAAAAACTATTGGAATTGGAAGATTTTTATCATTTTATTTGACTTGTATTAAAGGGAATGAATTTTTCATTTTCGATATAAGTTACTGTAATGATAAGTCAGCAATATTGGGAAAAAATATTCGAAATTTTTCTTGTGCAACTTTGTGAAAGACCATTTTAAAAAATATATTAAGTAATGATAACTTTGTTTACTTTCACTATTTTTTTATAACGATTAGAACTTTTTCCGTGCTAATGCACCATCTTCAGTAATGATACTAATACTTGACTAAAGGACGGCCTGAGGAGTGGAGGGGAGATTGGAGTCCAGTGGGTATGTGGGCGTGGTCAGTGGCGCAGAAAAGAGGACGTAATACATAGATTGAGTTTTTAAAAATATTGATTACATTTTTGTTAACTATTTTAAAACTAGATATTTTAGAAAACTTAGCGATTAACAGTAACTAATGGACTAGCTCTGTTACACCCTGTATATGATAGAGAAATTTCAGAATGTTAGGTTATTTGTCCACCTTTTTTATTTTTTTATATTCTGGTAACCTGAGTTACACGGTTATTTTCTTACACCATGCAGGCACCAAAAACATCTCGAGTAGTCACGAACAGCAAATCCGGTCAGTTCTAATTTGTCCGTCAAACAATTACGCACAGCGGCGGCTGATGGCCGAAATCTCTCATGCCGGAGAAAGTGAAGCAGTGGTCGAGGTCCGACACTTCGGCTTTCGTTTCATGATGGACTGTCCCATTTCACTCTCTGTAGCGCGGTTTCAACTATAACAAATTCTCAAAAAAAAAATCTTTGATTTCGACTATTTTATACCATGTCAATCACAGAGTATAAAATATGTATAAAATATATATGCAGAGGTGAACTAAACTAATTCTTTGGGAGAGGGGAATGGGTCACAGCGAAAGGATGTCCCCCAGTGCGTATGTCTAAGACACGTTTGTACTGCAGTTAAAGTATTTATTCTTGCACAATTAAGTTCATCGGTACACAACACGTATTTTTAAAAAATGTGACAATCGCACTGGTCACGAAATAAAAATTACGCTCATTTTTTTATGAATTCTTGTATTCAAATGCCCCCAAACCAACAAACTAATCAAAATCGACAGCAGGTTAAAAAAATATATTTATTTTATATTGTTACGAAATGGTAGAATTGCACTAATATAGGATTTTACAGTAATCACTTGAAAACTTTTACAAAAGTCTCGAATAACCTAATATATTCTGGAACCATCGCGACGCGACATTTGCCTATAAAAAGGGATCGACCGGCTACTGTGAAAACAGTCTTTGTTTGACGTTTAACGAGTGCAAAATTACCAGCGATAAAACCAGCGAAGCACAACCGAAATATTTGGGCGAAATACGTGCAAAGTTGAGTGGAATATTCTGGAAAGCGATCGGTGCGATAGAAACAGCGGAATAAAAAGTATTCCACAGATTAGTGACTGAAGATCATTAGCGCGAATTAAGGAACTGGATAATAAGTGTGTGAAATATTCTAGAAACATTTAGTGACATTTCTAAATTGTTCTAAATAAATTCGTGTTCAGGAACTTTGGTGATAATTAATAACTTTATTTTATTTATAAGTCTCTCATTGCCTACCACAACCATGGTCTCGTAATAATATATTCAACTTTTTTTATTTAATAAAGTAATTGTGTAATTTGCCATATTATTGAAATAAATAATCTTGTCACACGTCCATAGAATTATATTAAGCCCACAAAGTGGAGCAATTTTCTTCAGTTATGAAAGATTGGTGGTTCGGTAATTTATTAATTGATTAAATAAATGAATTTATGTCGCTTAAGAAAATAAGGTATAAGCATCAACAATATATGGAACTTAATAAATATATATATATTTAATAACATACATTTCTGTACAAAGATGTCATTTAAAATATAAGATAAGATAAATACAAAGATGTCATTTAAAATAAAAGATAAGATAAGATAAGAGAGAAGAAAATACAAGCTACTGAATTCCGCTCGCATTTCCAGCCGATCGCTTTATATTTTTTTAATATTACATAAAACAAATCTTTGCCCTGGGACATAAGATAAAAATGAACAAAGAAAACCAAACAGCAGAATTGCCAAGACGAATAGGAACGAGCTGGGCTGCTTTTGGCAAACTCAAGACATATTTTTGAGAACAAAGAAATCCCAATTAACCTAAAAAGAAAAGCCTTTGAATCTTGCATACTGCCAGTGACGACGTATGGAGTGGTGACAATGGCCCTTACAAAGAAAAGTGTAGAAAAGCTCAAATACACACAACGATACATGGAGAGATCCGTGCTTGGAGTAAGTCTAAAAGATGATGAAATTAGGCGCAGAACTAGAGTAGTGGATATCATGGATCGTGTAGCGAAGCTAAAATGACGATGTGCAGGAGATGTTGTAAGGCAGGATGCTACAAAATGGACTCCCAGAGTTCTGAAGTGGAGACCTTGGGAGAATAAAAGGGGCATCGGAAGACCTCAAAACAGATGGGTTGACGATATAACCGCTGTGGGGGAAAGAAATTGCTACAATTAGCAAATAACAATGAAGGATGGAAGGATATGGAAGAGGCCTATATCCAGCAGTGGAGAGATGAAGGCTGAAGAAGAAGAAGAAGGTGAAATAAATCTACAAATTTACTGTACTTTTGCCAAGGCATGGTGATAGAATGTGGTGGTTTGTTCTTTCATTTTATAGCGATGTAAATATCTCTTGAACGCGTTGACGTGGGTGCGTTAATTTATTGCTAATAAATAATAACGGCGTTCGCACGTCGCGCAATCCAAGGTATGTGTGGTCAATCCGCGTTCAGAAGGTGCCGGGCATATTTATTTCACTCACTTTCGTAGCGTGCTGTGCGAGGTGTGAGATTTTTCTCTTAGTCACTTGGTACTTTGCGGAAGATTAATTTTTCGAGTGACGCCGAAGGCGAAATTTTTACCTGCGCGATGACTCGATGAATCATAAAAAAAGAAAAGTTATCAGTAACATTGTAAATGGTGAAATCGTTGCTGTATACCAACTTAATTGCAATAACTGTTCACCATTTTATGTAGGTAAAACAGCGCGCTGTTTTACTATGAAAGTAAAATACCCCTCAGATGCGTTAGAAATAATAATTTCTCAGAATTCTCGAACCATTTTTAAACAGGTCACATATAAAAGGTATAGAAACAAAACCTCCCCCATGCAATGTGAAAAATGAATAGAGGTTGACTTGTTTAAAAATGATTTACAATTAATAACTGCTCATTAACACATGTTTGTATGTTTGAGAAGAATTTTTCCAAAACCATGCTAATTTAAAAATTTAAAAAAAAAAGTTTATTTTATCTAGTGGCGGTTCACATACTGGCGGGTTTATTTTTTAACCCCTCACATTGAATAAATAAAACAGGATTGAAATTTTGCATAAATAAAGGTTAGATAACTTAAAAATCTTAGGAATAAAATGATTCTCTAAACATTTAAGCCTAATATAATGAATAACTCATCGAATTAAACGAATAACACATAGTTTAAAATATTCACCATTTCAATCTCTCTCTGTCAATATCAATGAAACTGGATGAAAAGCTAATATAAGATACAGTGTTATGGAAAAGAATTAAAATAATGAGTGTTACATAAAGTTTAATATTTTTTTGTACATGCTTTTATTTCGTTTCATTTATCAATCGACGAGATATCTTATAATAAGTACTTGACCCCCTTCCTGACCAGCAATTGTTATGAAATTTAGCACAACGACGTATTCTTGATGACAATACAATAATCATTTATCATTTTTACAAAATCAGTTTAATTGTTCAAAAGATTTATTTAAAATGCTGAGGCGTTCGTTTATCGGTACACTTTAGATAAAAACTATTTATTATTATATTTAATGTTATTTTTATTTTATTTATTTATTTATTATTATTTTAAAACTGATGTTAATGACATAGAATATACTGTGTACATATAAGTAGAATGTATTCTATAGTAAGCCGTATTATAAGTAGGTATACTTAAAAAAAATTAAAAATGGCAACAGTTTTATTAATTTTAGCTTTAAAGAGAGATTAGAATTGGTTAGATGACTTAATGTAACTAAGACCGAAATGTAAGAAAATAATACATACATAAAAAATCACGATTTAATAAAAAGTGACTAAAAAGGAGAAACTA
Source organism: Agrypnia vestita (assembly GCA_016648135.1). Classification (NCBI taxonomy): domain Eukaryota; kingdom Metazoa; phylum Arthropoda; class Insecta; order Trichoptera; family Phryganeidae; genus Agrypnia; species Agrypnia vestita. The sequence continues at coordinate 133,480 of JADDOH010006180.1, read as the reverse complement.
TATTTGTTGACAGTGACAGAAGTAGAAACGATCACCGTTTAAGCCTTTACTAATAAAATCAATAGCGTGGGGGGAGGGGGCTTTTTCTCAAATCTCAACAATGCTTGCGCAATCATACTTTTAATGTAGAGTAGCTTGTTGGTCTTGTGGTTAGGACTCTCGCCTCGTGATCTAAAGGTCGCGGGTTCGAACCTCACTCCAGACTAGCAAGTTAGTCCTATTTTCATAGCACAAGCGTTTAGCTTAGTTTGAAAATAGTAAGAATATTGATGTGACACGTATTCCGTATTTGCATCTCTATTTTTAAAAAAAAATTTTTTTTAAAAAAATGTACTTGTATAATTATTTTTTCACGTCAACAAGAAAAAAGCGCCGCACGCTTCTAATTATATTAACAAACATATAAAATGTGATCGTTTCTAATAATGCGGCTATCAAAAACAGAAAACCCTTTTTAGTTTTTTTTTATAAATGCTTGTTTGTATTTTTTTATATCTTCTTTTTGTGTGACATGTCAGGTTCCCTCAACACGACGTCTTTTATTCAATATTATCACTCTTCATATTCTTCTCTGTTCTGTGCTAGCCGGTTTATTTTGACATTTATAAAACACCCTGACAATGGAAAGGTTTTTCCGAAACATGTAGTAAACCAATGAAGGTAATTAATGAATACAAGCATGTAGGTGTAATTATTGAATACAAGCAGATACAAATAATAAATCTTTTTTTAAATTTAATTAATCATCATGTTAACAAAAAAAATAAACGCAATAAACCCCAAATATTAGGTCCTTACATATGAAATTGGCGTTTTGCCGTACTGGCAAATTTGATCTCAAATATCTTCTCTTTGGTTAGGAATTCCAAATCCAAATTTATACAGCTATTTACTCATGTATTTGTGTTTTGAAAATTATAATTCATTTGTTTTTTCCTCAATTGTTTTTTTCTTTGCGTCACTCAGTTTACAAAATGAAAAACTTGAAATATCGCGTTATTTACGAGTACGAGTTCCACCGTGGCACCAGTGCTGCAGAAACGGCTCGAAGGATTAATGATGTGTATGGCGACGGTGCCGCAAAAGAATACACAGTGCGTTTTTGGTTCCAACGTTTTCGTTCTGGAAATTTCGACCTGCAGAACAAGCCCCGTGGACGGCCGGAGACCAAAGTTGATTATGAAGAATTGAAGGCTATTGTGGAAGCGGATCCATCGCAAACCACATACGAGTTAGCTGCAGGCTGCGGTGTTAGTGATTAAACTGTTTTAATCCACTTGAAGCAAATTGGTAAGGTGAAAAAGCTTGAAAGGTGGATACCTCACGGATTGAGTGAATCAAATCAACAAACGCGCGTTGACTGCTGCGTTGCATTACTCAACCGGCACAATAATGAAGGGATTTTAAATCGAATCATTTCCTGTGATGAAAAGTGGATCCTGTACGATAATCGGAAGCGCTCATCGCAATGGCTGAACCCTGCCGAACCAGCCAAACAATGCCCCAAGCGAAAATTGACTCCAAAAAAGTTACTTGTGAGCGTTTGGTGGACTAGTGCTGGTGTCGTTCACTATAGCTTTCTTAAATCTGGCCAGACGATAACGGCAGATGTCTATTGTCAGCAACTGCAAACCATGATGGAAAAGCTAGCTGCTAAACAACCGAGGCTGGTTAATCGCTCTAGGCCACTGGTGCTTCATGATAACGCTAGACCACACACTGCACAACAGACGGCTACAAATTGTAGAGGAGCTTCAATTGGAATGTCTAAGACATCCACCGTACTCTCCAGTTACCTTGACCCAACAGATTACCATTTTTTCGAAATTGGATAATCTGCAAGGAAAAAAATAAAATTCAAAACTCCGATGGGGCAGTCAAACCGCCTTCAAAGATTTTATTGATTCCGTCCGAATGGTTTTTTTAGTAAAGGGATCGATGAACTACCTATGAGATGGCAAAAGTGCATAGATAGCAATGGTACATACTTTGATTACATAAATATATTATAAAAAAAAAATCGGCTTTATGTTCCTCCCATACTAAACGCCAATTTCATATGTAAGGACCTAATATAAACGTGTAATATATTTTCGCTGGCGTGAAGTACCGCAGAAAGCGATGCTTTAAATAATACAATATTCATCCGTGAATGACAAATGAAGCATGCGCAGTGGCACGCCAAAAAGGAGTGGATATGTCATTTGCAATAGCGAAGGGAACAACTACATTTCAAAATGAAGACTACAACACACACACGTTCACCAGTTTGAAGACTACAAAGTGTACACTACAATTGTAGTAAAAACTACTTAAAGTGAAGTAATTGTAGTACTACGAAATGCAGTGAAGTAAATGAAGTGAAGTAATGAAGTAATTGTAGTATTAATGAAGTGAAGTGAAGTAATGAAGTAATTGTAGTATTAATGAAGTGAAGTAATGTAATGAAGTAATTGTAGTATTAATAAAGTGAAGTAATGTAATACTAGTGAGTTAATATTTTTTTCCCAAATAAAAATTTCTTCGTTTAGCTACATCAACTTCCCAAAAATTCTTCGCGAGTCCCAAAATTTTTCAAACCATGGGGTGGGGGTTGTTACAGTTTCCAGAGATTTCTTCATATATCTACATCAACTTCCCAAAAATTTCATGTAAAAAATGCACTATTTAAAGTATGTTTCTCATACTTTCGATAACTTTGTAGTGTTCGCTTTGAAATGAAGTATTATATTATTTATACTTTCAATTAGTAGTGTGCACTACACTTCAAAACGTGCGAAGTGTGCACTTCAATGTAATGTACTACTACATTGTATTAGTGAGTACAGAGCGGACCCATCACTAATTTGCAATGCAATATAGGTGTTAGATTCATTACAAACTAACTGTTAGCAAGTCTTGACGGACACGCACTAGACGAAGAGTGAATGAAGAAAGGCTGTGTTATTTCTTTTCCTTTCTCCTACTTCTTTACCACCATTTGAGGTCACCGCTTCAAGTCCGCGTGCACCATACATATTTTTATTTAAATTTTTAAAATATAAACCATCGACAGGTTGTTATTCACCCCGATTTGGCTTGTTATTGACGGTCCTAGTATGACATTTTTATGTGTAAAATCAAATTTCAACAAGAAACTCAAAAGACTCAAAAACTTGTTGAAGAGGAATTTTTTTTTAATTAGGTTTAATACAATAGTATGTATATACAATGTTACTGTTGATATTTGTGTTCTCAGTCCTCCTCACAGGGGCTCCTGTGCTTAAGTGGACTAGTTTATACCTATTTATTTTCTATTTTTAAATTTCTACGTCGTTTTTAATACTCCTTATACTTTATCTGCATCAATTTGATTTAGCCGTATGTATTTTTATATTTTTTTGATCTCTTCAATCTTTTCAATACTTTTGATAGTCCGTAAATCTCAATATGTCAGGGATTTGATGTGTTTGTCTAGAATTTAAAGTGTTAAATTCATTGTATATAGTTCTTCTGTACTATAGTTTTTAAATAGATATGTATAGTTTTTTATATCCCCTTACACTAGCATGCTTTTGCTGCCTGGGGGCTTTAAGTTTTTTTGTCTTCTTGTTTCTTATTATATTTGTATATTTATTATAGAAGTCTCATAGAGACGAAGCTAATTTATATGAGAAAAGTGGATGGAAGTCTCTTATACGATGGCTCAGGGTTTACAACTTTGAGCTGGCCTAAGTGATCACTCTACGCGATGTAACGTTAACCAATTACATCATAAGAACATCCACACATTATAAAAATTTTGAAAGTTCTATGTATATAAATGTTCGTAACGAGAATTTTTCATATGTTACTGTGGTTTCTGCTAGAGACATCTGTTGATTTTTTTTCTCTTAACAAGTTAGTATACACAGCTTTCGTAACTAATAATAATACCTCTTTACTTTATTTTATAATTGGAGTTTTTTTAGCGACATTCATTTTAACGTATATACGATATTCTTTCGAATTATTACATATCTACCAGAATACGCCTGAAAATCAATATTTTCAATTTTTTATCTTAATCAATATTATAATGTACCAGAATTAAATTATCAAACAATATTTTTGTATGAAAGTATGTTCTAAGAACATAATTAATTTATCATCCCTCTGGGGACAAAATCCAGTAACTACATGTTCTTAGAACATACTTTCATTTAAGAAAATAAAATATTGTTTATTTATTTGTATTTAAAATAAAATTTAAATGGTTTAAAAAATTCTAACAGCCCTCCTGCAAAATTTCTTTTTTGTAGATGTCTTAGTTTACGTAGGGAAAGTCGATATATATTTTTTAACCTTGCATTATAGTACAATGCCGTCGAGTCAGCATAATTTGCATTACAAATTACTTTTTATTACAATCAGAAGTAGATCTATTCTTTTGTGTTGATTCGTCACCAAAGATGGCCCAAAGCCCTCGGAGACGCCTGACGTAACGCTTTACGTAACAATGGTCGCCCCTCGCCACTCCGGCAGACGTTTGACGCCAGGTCCGACCGGTTAAAGATTTAACTGTAAAATATTTCGGCTAACCGTAAAGAAACGGGTTTCAAGTTGCGTCTCTCGGACGCGCGTCACTACAGGACACCGCGGACAGTTCCATCATCAGACTGACACCATTCTTCGCCTTCAGTTACATTTTTTTTTGTTTTATTGGACATACAGGGTGACTCATAGACATCAAAGTTTACATTTTTTTCCAAGGTTTTCAAATTGTTAATTATTAATACTTTGTGAGGTACCGAGTGGAGTTGCTTAAATTTATGACTGTCGAAAGAATGGTTGGTGTCATTTAAGGGGTTGGCGAATTCAGAGAAGTTACAATTTTATACCGTACATGAGTTTTGAATCAGATAACTCATAGCCAAACTGATTATAATGAAAAGTATTAAACAAAATCTTGGTGTTTTTTGGGTTACAGTAAGATATTAAGTCGTTACGCTATCTGATCGCACTAAATTAAAGATATCAGTTGTCAGCCTAATATCTTTAATCAATATTTTACCTCTCAACCTAAATATCTTCAATCTAAAACTTTTGACAGCTCATATGGGGAAAAACTTTTTATATTTCGAGCTAACATCCGTGAAAAAATGGCTGGCAGATTTGATTTAGCGCAAAAATTTACGAAGACCTGAAATTGTAGATGCAAAAAAAATATCTGCTGTCCCTCTGCCATATAAATTTAATACCTTTTGTTCATGAGAGTTGTTTTAAAAATTTTCTAATGATTTAAAATGTTAATGATGATGCTGTTTGTGATTTAGATGATTCTTGTCAATTTAACACAAATCGTATAAATCGTTCCTTCGTTTCCATGATTATTTTGAAACATAATACATTTTAAACACAAATGTCTGTCTTATAGAAGGTTTTGTATGTTGTCTGCAAAAAAAACTTTACTATCTGCAAGTCTAATTTGATACAATTATGAAATGATTAAAACGACTATCTAAGCATTTTTTCCGAAAACACCCGGTTCATTATCATTATCATCAGATACCTCATACACAGAAAAAACCAATTACTTGGCTTCCAATCCACAAATCGGAGGTATTTTTAAAAGTTCTAAATTCTTAAACATCTGTTGACATAATACATAGAACTCATCCTTTAAGTACAGATCCACAAATTCATTTAACACAAACTATCACCACATTGACATTTTCAACTCAACAATAAGAAACATAAAACAAACAATATGTACACTACCGCACCCAAACTAATTCGTACAATATATCTTCCCTTCTACTCCCGTTCCACATTCCCCTCCACCCTCTCCACTCGCTATTAAAGTAAGTTAAAGTAAATTACTATATTCAGTGGAAAATTTGTAATTGGCATAATTTTAAAAACAATTATTTCATATTTATTAAGATTGTTGTTTTGCTGTTAATTTTCCCCAAAATAAAATAAATAAACTCAGGTGTATATAAATAATATTAGATTAACGGTGACCATTTGAATATTGCTTTTCTGATTATCTCAAAACACACTATTTGGAGATGTCTGACTAATGAACTGGACGATCGATGTCGATGTCTTACGTTATTTGAAGCTGTCACCAACAAATAACATGAAATGGTGACTGTAGATATCATCTTATATCCACAGACAACATGGTAAGCATGTATGCAAATCAGCCATTTTACCAAGAAGCCAAAATCGCAGAACTAGGAATTTAAGGATGAGGAGAATGGCTCAGTCAGTGAATAGCGATGTAAACAAAGTGTGGTCTTTTTATTAACAATATATAATGTTGCCACAGAGTAGTTTTGCAATTATTTAAGAATTTGTTTTTCAAATAAATTTGAATAAATTTTATATTCTTTTCGTAAGCATTGCAATATCACATAAAAACTTGTGTACTAAATTACTGTAAATTATATACTGTAGATATATTAAGATACCATTTGTACAACGAAATAAGAAAATTGATTTTAATTTTTCTAAAAATGCGAATTATGTATGTTTCATCGAAAAATTTAACTTTATTGATGGATTCGGCGTTTACATTGTAGAGATTATTTTTCATTAGGATATATTGTACAGATATTAAATAATGTTAAGCTTGTTATCTCTACCCGAGTTGAATAATATGTTATATTTTTTTCTACTACTTGTTTCGAGAGAATCAGAATCTCTCATCGACAGGAGAAGTGTCAAATTGACTATTTTTTAAATAAAAAAAATTCACATTGATCTGTTCTAATATTGGCCATTCTACTCCTAAATTCAAAGTCAAAAATAAATAGTTTGGAAAAGCGTAGTTTACGAAATTTTATGCGGTGATTGCAATAGTAAATAGAACATCGTAGATGTCTTATAATTTTTTTTAGAATTTTGATTTTCGAACAAAATCGTTGATAGTAATCATTTATTTCATTCATGTACTATTAAACTTCTCCATACTGTAGAAAATAAGGGTAATAAAATGAATAATTTCGAACGTTTGAAAATTAAAAGAAATTTGAATTCAGATTTTAACTGAACAATATTAAGTAACTTGTGCCTATCGTACCTGAAAAAAGTGGATTACTCTTAAAATTACAGATAAGGTCGATAATATTCACGGAAATATACAAGGCCTCTTCTATAATTGGATAACGCGCCTGCCGCGGAAAGGAGGAGATCCGTGGTTCGAATCCCGGTAGCAGCCAAATATTTTTTCGTGGATTTGATTTTTCTGAATGTCTTTCTAATTGATTAATTTATTTTGTTTTTAAAATTACATTGATTTACCATTCTCCTCTTCTCTCGATATTCCCGTTACAACCACACTTACAGTAGTAACATCGGCTCATTTTTTCAGTACCTCATATTTATTATATGAACTTAATTATTTATATTTAAGCAGAATTGATGTAAACATTATTTATTTAAAAAGTAATCAGCTTGATATTTCACCTGTTGATGAGAGATTCTATTTCTCTCGAAACTTTAGAAGTGAATAAAATACAAAATATTATTAAACTCAGGTAGATAGCAAAGTAAATATTGTTTAATATCTGTTATTATCTAACATCATAACTTAACTATATTCGTCGCTCTAAACAAATATCAGGATCGCGAAGAGTAGAGGAAAAATTTATCTATAGTTACAGGTAAAATATTATGAAATAATGGACAGTGTGTACATGAACACGTATAACAGAGATTCACAATACAACAAAAACTATGAAATGACACAATTTATTAAAAAAAGACAAAATAAAACAAAATAATACAAAATACTAAAAAAGATAAGCCAGAAAAGGCAATATTAAGAGTAAATGGAATTAGGATTGAAATTAAAAAGGGTTAGGTGACTAGGATTAAGGTTGATGGATGGTATGTGTAGTATGCGGTGAGGGTAGAGGGTTTGTATGTGAAGATTTGAAAATTGTAAAATAATTTAGTACAAATCGATGTAAGAAAGCCAGAGTACACATTCTCTACGGGGGTGATAGGTACATTGCATATGTTTGAGGTATGGTGATAGACTTTAACATACCTAAGGATACGATAAAGCGTTAGAAAATGATATGGTTCGTATTTCTACAGCAAGAAAAGGGAACTATTTTATTGTTATTACAAAATAATAATATGATGAATGATCGGTCATCCGATAATTTTTAATAAAAAAATAATGTTGATGTTTAAGGTGACCACCGTGAAAAAAAAAATTTTGTAATTTTTTTTTCTTTCATTTTCTGAAAGATGCATTTGTTAAGAATGCTCTCACCAAATATTTTAAAGAAATTTGTAAAATTGACGGAGATACAGCGGTTTAAATTTTTTTTATTGTATGTTGAATTACCCTTCAGCAAAACTTTGAATGCGTTTTTCAACCTGTTTGAGAGCATATCAGAAAAACTACACATCCGATTTGCCTGCGCCAAGTTGTAAACTGTTTGAAAATTCAATTTCTATAGCACCACGTAGGGATTTTTTTATAAAAGGCTCCCTTCTATTTTATTTTTTATAAATGATGAAAATTTTCTATAAAAAATCGAAAATAAAATTCGCTAGTCCGACATTTTTTTTGTTTTTTAGATATCAAAATTCCCGTACGTGATACTATAAATCTATATGTATAGTTTCTAAATATATTTTCATTTCATTTTTCGGTTGTACCCTATGCCTTAATAGCTGTCAACCACCCAGCGGCAAATTCATCAAAGTGTCCTCTTGGAAGAAGCGTACACCGAAAACTATACTTTAGATTGGAGTAAAAACATTTGTATGCAGTCTTCAATATGTTTATATATACTATCAGCAAAAAATAAAAAAAATTCCATGTATCGTTTGCTTGAAAATAATTACGAAAAATTCACCCTCATACCGCGTGCGCACAGTGGTCCGGAGCCTTAAGGAAACATTTGAGTTATAAGAGAAAGAGGACTTTCTTCAATAACAAGGAAAAATAAGACAGTGTGGGAAAAACTAGCAGGTACCTAATGTAAGTTTGGAACATGTAAATAAGTTTGTGTATTTGGGAAGTACATATTTTTGATAGAGACGTAAAGGCTAAACATATATCGAAAGTAGTGTGGCTGTGGAAATAAAGTGAACGGCACTTTGAATGTAGTAATTTCTAATGGAAACTTGATGTACGGAAGAGAAGCATGTAGCTAGCGAAAGAGGAAGAAAGTAGACTGAATGTAGTGAAAATAAGTTCATCTAGGGTATATGAGGCAAAAAGGAGAGAATTTAATGCCGATCTTTACATAGTGAATAGAAATAAACATAGGGGTTGCTTTTGACGTCTGGTCATGTAAAATTGCATCGAATTGTTTATTATCTGTATGGGTAGGTGTGTATCTTTTATTTACCTAGTTATTTTATCTACCTCTTTATTCTTGTCATATTTTGTTCTATAACTCTTTTTCTTATATTCTATAATAGTGATTTAACCTAGAATAAGACATCTATTAAATTGAGAAATTTAACTGCCCCAGAACAGGTTTCATCTAGTGGGGCGTTATAAGCTAAATTTAAATAAATGTAATCGTGATAATATTTAAATAAACAAATAAAACGAATGAATGAGGAGAAAATGGTAAGAAAAGTGGCATCAGGGACAGAGGTCGTCCGCGGAAGATTTGGCACGACCAGCTCAACAAAATATTGGACGATGCTTCTGTTAGAAGCGAGATTGCATGAGAAGACGTATGGCGCTCAGGCTTCCAGAGTCCATTTGTGTGCAATAAAAATTAGTGCTTATATTTAAATTAGTTTAGTTAAACATTTAAAAAATTATGTTACTTACGTTGGTCCTGGTCTTGTGTGTGAATGCATTGAATTAATGATGCGAGCATAAAAATACTATACACAAAAAAATTATACATTTTTGGTAACTATTTTATTTATAATTAATTATAAAAGCACTTGTAAGTGTAGAGAAACTGACTTTATATTGATTAATTTTTATTATTGAATTTACTTAGATATTTTTAGCCGCGATTTGTTTCATTAAATATATTATTTTTGAAAAATAAAACTGCGACAGATTTCTACTAGATTCCTTGTGAAGTGTTTTGATTGAAAAACTTTCTTCTGCTGGCGAAGACGGCCCGGCTGCGAGTGTGGTCCGACGGGTTCGCGGTTCACGACTGACGGACTGAGTGAGGAAGCCGGCAGCCGGCTGGAGACCAGAACTGCTCCCGGCCGTGACACTGTTTGACGGACTCCAGGGGCGACCAAGGCTAGCACCATAAAATAATATTTACAAAAAAAATACTAAATAATCAAAAACAAAGTAATCAAAACAAGAAGTATAAAAGGTATAAATTTTTGCTATAAAAGTAATCCTCAAGACCTCTCAAAAAATTCTATGTATTCGATATAAAACATATTTATGCGAAATTCTCTTAAATACACATACAAACACAAAAATACACAGTTTAAACCAACTCAAACAATAATTACCACACGGTCAAACAAGCTCAATCTACAAATCCCAAGGTTACATACCACGTATGGAAAAATGAGCTATAACTATTTTGGACCCAAATTACTTAATTGCATGCTTGATGAATTAAAACAATCCGGGCTAACCACAATTTACAACCCTAACATAAAATACAAAATAAAACAGTGGATCCGAAACAAGGGGAGAGATAAAATAGGTACACTTACACAAACACACAAATACGCTATAACCTCATACTTAACGTGTATCTCTTAGCACCAGAGTTCCGGGTCACAATGGACCCCTTGCTCTTTCATCATTGTGTGTGGTGAGGGATTAATTTACCTCACTTGATATAACCTCATGTATATGATATATTTTCTATTATGTTACTTTGATCACTTTATTATGTTATGTTAATATACAATACTTATCAAATACAAATAATTATTCTACTACATATTAGGTCCTTACATATGAAATTGGCGTTTTGCCGTACTGGCAAATTTGATCTCAAATATCTTCTCTTTGGTTAGGAATTCCAAATTCAAATTTATACAGCTATTTACTCATGTATTTGTGTTTTGAAAATTATAATTCATTTGTTTTTTCCTCAATTGTTTTTTTCTTTGCGTCACTCAGTTTACAAAATGAAAAACTTCAAATATCGCGTTATTTACGAGTACGAGTTCCACCGTGGCACCAGTGCTGCAGAAACGGCTCGAAGGATTAATGATGTGTATGGCGACGGTGCCGCAAAAGAAAACACAGTGCGTTTTTGGTTCCAACGTTTTCGTTCTGGAAATTTCGACCTGCAGAACAAGCCCCGTGGACGGCCGGAGACCAAAGTTGATAATGAAGAATTGAAGGCTATTGTGGAAGCGGATCCATCGCAAACCACATCCGAGTTAGCTGCAGGCTGCGGTGTTAGTGATAAAACTGTTTTAATCCACTTGAAGCAAATTGGTAAGGTGAAAAAGCTTGAAAGGTGGGTACCTCACGAATTGAGTGAAGCAAATCAACAAACGCGCGTTGACTGCTGCGTTGCATTACTCAACCGGCACAATAATGAAGGGATTTTAAATCGAATCATTACCTGTGATGAAAAGTGGATCCTGTACGATAATCGGAAGCGCTCATCGCAATGGCTGAACCCTGCCGAACCAGCCAAACCATGCCCCAAGCGAAAATTGACTCCAAAAAAGTTACTTGTGAGCGTTTGGTGGACTAGTGCTGGTGTCGTTCACTACAGCTTTCTTAAATCTGGCCAGACGATTACGGCAGATGTCTATTGTCAGCAACTGCAAACCATGATGGAAAAGCTAGCTGCTAAACAACCGAGGCTGGTTAATCGCTCTAGGCCACTGCTGCTTCATGATAACGCTAGACCACACACTGCACAACAGACGGCTACCAAATTAGAGGAGCTTCAATTGGAATGTCTAAGACATCCACCGTACTCTCCGGACCTTGCCCCAACAGATTACCATTTTTTTCGAAATTTGGATAACTTCTTGCAAAGGAAAAAATTCAACTCCGATGGGGCAGTCCAAACCGCCTTCAAAGATTTTATTGATTCCCGTCCGAATGGTTTTTTTAGTAAAGGGATCGATGAACTACCTATGAGATGGCAAAAGTGCATAGATAGCAATGGTACATACTTTGATTAAATAAATATATTGTAATAAAAAAAAATCGGCTTTATGTTCCTCCCATACTAAACGCCAATTTCATATGTAAGGACCTAATATCTATATACTATGTTTTGTACCTACACACTATTGTAAACTATGCCTGTCTCAACACAGATATTTCTAGTGAAACAGGCACAGTCCAGCAAAAATCTTATATTTAAATTAAATAGAAATAAACAAATAAATAAGAGGATCAACAATTTTTTAAGACATGCTTTTAATATAGTTAGATTAGTCAGATTTGGTTAGATCAGTTAAAATACGTTGGTTAGGTTTGGTTAAATCAGGTTAGTAAGGTTTGGCTAGGTTAGATTAGGTTTGGTTAAGTTAGATTAGGTTTGGTTAAGTAAGATTTGTTAGGTTAGCTTTGTATCTTTATTTTTATTTTATTTTATTATAGTTGTTATTATATTATTGTTATTATATTATTATTATTATTATGTTATTAATTATTATATTATTATTTTAATAATTATTTAATTATTATTATATTATATATAACAATATTAAGTTAATAACTATTATATTATTAACTATATATATATAGTTAATAATATAATAATATATTATTAACTAGCCTACCTATTGTAGGTCTCTCTTGACTATCTGTGCTAATCTGAAAATAGCAATATTGGGATGTCAGATCTTTATCAGGGCAGTACAATGTTATACATAACATGTATAACATTGTACTGCCGCCAATTTTGATATTTTAATTTTGACAGGTTTGAAATTAATGAATTCAATCAATCTGAAAGCTCTAAAACGTAAACAAACGTCAAGTTATTCACAATTACGAATAATGAGCTTTCTAATTGATCGAATTCACTAATTTCAAACCTGTCAAACATAAAACGCCAAAAAAAAACGGCGTCACAGTGTTATACAATAACTGTCAAGACAAAAAATAGAAATATTGCTTAGTTCAGAATTCGGATGATTATCTGCCCATCTTCGCCTCGATCTAACACTCAGTCTTGTTAACCTATACGTATAAGGGCTTCGTAAGTGTTGCGAGACTCGTCTACTCTTCCTAAATGTCCCGCCCACTTCGGCCTCTTTACTTTTTTTTAATTTGGTTTAAATTGATTGAAAAAAGGAATCAATAGAGGTGGTAGACTGCTACTGATGTTCCACCATTAGGTTGTTATTTATGTAAAATCAATTTAATTCAGGAAAGTCCTAATTGACGGACAATTTGATCATGTTTTTTGTGGAATGGTGTCAATGACGACCCAAAACTAAAATTATGCTAAAAATTGCATGATGTAGTCAGTTTTTCATGAATTGAAACTTCAAGGCGACTGAATTATTGGCGATAAACTTCAGAAGTGATGGTCACATTCCTCGGAAGGAATTCAAAGTAGATGACGCCTTCTTTGTCCCATCAGATGCAATACACGCAACAATCCTACCCAAATTGTCGATCAGTTGCTTGTTGCTGGTTGATTATTGTCGGCAGCCAGTGGCTTGCTATTTGATTATATCTCATTGTTTTTTGCATGTTGCCTGTTGCTTGTTGCATTTTGTTTTTTTTCTGCTCTCTAGTATATGTTCGATTAAACGCCGATATGTTGGCGTTCATTATTTTATTTTCGCACAGTTCTAAATAGTTGGACAGCAAACTACCGCCTTAATTTATTCGCCTGGACGTTCATTTCTTCAGGGCTCTCTTAAGATGTTTTACTTTGAACCATGAAATTGCAGGATCAGATATTTTTGTGGACGTCTCATGATATTAGGTGATGGTTAATTATTCAACTTTTTTTTAAATTAAACGTTAAATTGACATTTGTCATAATGTAAATCTTACATGGTTAAGAAATTAATATAAAATAAATAATTAATAAACGAAATCCACACACATGTACGCCACATTATGCTGTACTACTACGCGATCTCAATGATCTTTTTGGCGATGGAAAGAGTAGCGAAAAGGCATGCCGAGAATTGTTTGTCCGCTTCGAAGTAACGCCAGCTTAGACGATAAGTCTGAAAAGGCTCGATTTTTTATTTTGATGGCCAGGCCCTTCTGGGAGCTGTAAAAGTGGACGAAAATTGCCCCAGTAGGATACTGGATACTGGACTTCGCCCGCGGAATCGACTGTCTTCCAAGTGAATGGAGAGAGTTATTGACTTTGTTGGTGACTATGCCCCTGAACAATAATTTGACACAGATAAAAAATGCTAAAAATGAGTAATTTACGGGTTTGGACAGCTTAAAACGACATCTTTGTGTGCTGAAAACTTGAAAGCTTTAAGTGTTTTAAGTTTTTTATAAATTTAATATTTTCTAACTCACTTCACGGCAATCACCATTAAATTAACTATAAAAATAAAAAAGTAGTTTGACTGTTTTCTGCGACTTCAAATTTATAAATCCTTGGCATAAAAATGTAGGTTAAAAACATCCATTTGGTATGCTACTGTATATGGTAATTCTACTGTTACTACACGATAATAATTTTAGGGAAACATTTAGGAGGGGTTAAACATTTCTACGCCTCAGATAATACTTTTTACTTCATGGTTTATTAAATGCATAGAATTTTTAAAAAAAAGTAGAGTTTACATTTTGTAGAAAGAATTAGTAAATTCGAATGTCCGTTCGTAACTTATCCTATCCAAACTGATCTAATTCTATTTTTATCAAAATTAATATGATTTCAAAATTATTTTAATTAAATAAAATGAAAAAATTGACTTTATGCTTTTTCAATAAAATACCTACTCTGAATATTTTTTAAAAATATTTCGGTTTCATGAATATCAAAACTAATAAGTGCATTACTATATCGCATATGTCATTAAACCCGAATATGGTATTAATCATTAACCCAAATATATAATTCTCTACGTAACAATGTCCATCACTAAAACGCTTCGTTTCTTGGCCGAAATATATAATTCATCATTTTTGAGATTTTGTAGATATTTCATATTATTATTTTTGTAAGCATTCGTAACAAATTGATTAAATCCGTTAAGGTGCTGATACACGTGCTTATTTAGTGGCACGTGAGCATGCGCAGTATCGACCTTCTTTAGGCCTTGCTTATTAGTGGCATGTGTGTACGCACATTGCTGGCCACTTAGTCATACAACCGCCGGTTGATTGATAAGCATGCCACTAATAAGCATGTGTATCTGTACCTTTAAGTGTTTTGATCGAGAAATATTTCACGCATTAACAAAACGTTGACTGCCATCTGTGTTTGCATGTGCTTATTTTCATTATTTTATCCAAGACAAAAACCCAGCATCGTAATAATAAGTCTAATGTAATAATTATTATAACATATTAATTTATCAGGTAAGTAGGCAACTTTTCGTCATATCACTTGTTTCTTCTTCTTCACACACCGCAATCTTCTACAAGGTCGACATTCAATATTTGACTCATTTGAAGTTTCGGGTCTTAATCACATGTTATATAGTTTTTTAATTTATTTTTAGTTGTTTACATAGTTGATTTAAGTTCTATGCAATACACGTACCTACAAGTAAATACAATAATTTTGCCTTTATTTAATTCATTTGCGAAAAAACACAAAAATGTTTTGAATGATTCGTTTCTCACAAAGATTTCGAGTTTCTTTCAAAGATGTCGCGAAAAACTTGTGTGCGAAAATGTTTACTGTATTTCATTTCCCTCGCAAAAGGTGTCTCTAAACTGTGTCAAAAATACAACATTAGTAATGTTCGTAACATTTCTCGCAGGCGGACTGCAATGTAAAAGTACTAACTGAATTTGGTAGCCACCAATGGTGAATATATTTGTAGAAATAATACATTACTTTTCAATTTCCACGTGGGGGAAAACCTACACAAGGGTGGTACGATACACGTGTCTGAGGCACGTTTTATTCTCCTTCTTCTTCTTGTACTTGGCGATCATAATCATCAGTGTAAATTGGACGTCGTTATGCAGAAAGCGTCCAACCCACAAAATGCTAAAAATGAGTTGTAGGTATACGGGTTTGGATAGCTCAGTGCTGAAAACATCCAAGCTCTAAGTGCCATAGTTTTTCGTGAATTAAATATTTTTCTAACCCAAATTACGGCTATCGCCGTTTTATTAACTCTTGAACTAAAGAAAGTGGTTTATCTGTTTTCTGCAGTTTTAAATTTATAAATCCTTGGCTAACGAAAATATACAGGGTGTAACAGAGCTGATCCACAATACGCGGATTCCTCCCTTGATTGTGTGTCGAAAATGTTCAAGCAACCATGACCTAGTTATGGAGTTATGCAATATCAAAATTTGCATTTTTTTCAATATTTATGACTTATTTTTTACTAAACTTGACTACACTACACAACAGTAACTTGATTATAATTATGAAAAACTCATTCGTTTTAATAAAAGTTAAATAAAATATTAAAAATCCTGAAAAAATTCCAATTGGAATGTTTTTCAGTTGGAACTGGAAGGTTTTTATCATCTTATTTGACTTGTATTAAAGGGATTGAATTTTCCATGTTAGATATAAGTGACTGTAATGATATTCCAACGTTTTCCAAAAAAAGTCAGAAATATTTTTAAAAAATGCAAACATTGATGTCGCATATCTCTTTAACAATTGATAACATACGCCCCTCTCGTATCCGTAAACTTAACACAACGAAACAATGCGCGTATTACTCACTGTACCCACACTAATTCAATTGCAAGCTTATATGAAAAGACCTATACATATACAGTAGCCGGAAAACATCGTGAACAATTTTCGGCGTAGTGGGGGAAAGTTTGCGCATGTACACTCCATACTACCTTACCCCTGAGACCCAAAATTTCTCTTCTGCGCAGCTGAAGCTATTGTTCAAGATGTTTGCCTGCTACTATACCAGAACGTCATATTGTACGTATACTTACCACACAATTGAAACAAAAAACAGATAAAAAATTTGAAAAAAAAACGGTATGACATAGAAAACCTACCAAAAATTGGAAAAAACAAAGTTATAAACTTTTAACTGCCAGAAACACGCAACTTCTTTTTAGACGCAAACGAATAAATAGAGGGCATTAGAGTTTTGGCAGGTTGGTTAGTAACATTGAGGGCGTGTGATGCGATAAAGACTAGCACCCCAAAACCTGCGTATTTCATATTACGTGCGATATGTCATTTTACCCATATATGTTATTTTGTCAGTACTTCCCCCACAACAGCGCCTAGATTTAAATTTCTCTTGTAGGATAAGAACAATATTAGGACAATAAAAAAATCCAATACAATAGAAAAATGTTTATAATTTCACATATCCATACATTCCCAACAATAATTTATGTAAACGTAATATTAGTGCCTATAAAAAATAGTAACAAACATAATATATAAATAAAAAATATATAGGTACAATCGCTGAATCTTATTTTTAAAATTAAACTATATCTTAAAATTTAGTAATATCTTAAAACATGGATTAGAAATATGAAGTAGATTGGACACTTTAGGGCTGGTCAGTAAAAAATCAATTTTGAACTCCAAACCAATCAGACACAATTTTGGTACCTGATTGCTTTCTGATAGTTAAAAAAATACCTTAGTAACAGATTTTGATAACATTATAAAGAAAATTGTGTACACAGCTTAAAATGTATTAATTATGTGACCAGTAGAATTATCGTAAGAAATTGTAATTTTCTAAATTTTATTTTTTTACTTTGTTCTATTACATTATTATATTTTAAAACTGATATATGAGATGTTCATTTTATCGATTTCTTATCTAGATGTTCTAAGAATGGTCTCTTTTACAATTAGCATTTAATTAATAATAGCAAACGATTCAGTCAACCAGTGTAGAATCGGAGAAAGAGCTTTTTCTTCGGCAGGAGTGATCTACATTAAAATTAGATCTAGTCTAAAAGATGACATGTTAAACATATTATGTTTTTAAAGGTTTTTATTACTAGATATAAACTTTTTTATTTTCATTTTATTTAAATATAATTTCACTATTTTATACCTTAATGCCTTAAAAATCACATTTAAATATATATAATTACGAATATTTAATTACCGGTAAAGTAGCGATATGCAATCATTACTTTAAAATAGGCTCTACTTAACTATAATTTATACCAAATAAAATATATATCTCATAATATTCCTATCACATTTATTATCATATTATTCAGATTTATCTTTATATACCTAATATCGTAATAATACATTTTGTCAGATAAATTCATTTTTTGCAAAATCGTGTTACAGGTCGTTTTTTTACTCATAAAATGTCGGCCGTTAAAATATAATAGTATTAATTAGATCTTAATGATGATAATAACGACTCTGTCAATGCTGTTTTTCAGCTGAAACTAGAAGACGAAGAAAATATTTTTATATTAAAAGCAAACCGTATACTCTATTATATCATTATAATGGATATCCACCAAAAAATTTCGGAAAGTTGTAAAATCGGTTTAGTAATAAATTATAATCAATGTTTTAAATTAACATTAGATTTAAAACAACACACTGCGTGCGCTGACCAGACCATAATACTACATACATAGTATGTTAGTATTTTTCAAGTGCGTTGTTGTAATATTGCCGAAAGGGTTTCTCTATTTCCGGACTTTTTTCATTCCCGGGACTCGATTCGCAGCTTCGGATCATTCCCGGGATACCGGGTCTCGTGATATGTTGATAATTTTTTTTTTGAAATACAAGATTTTATGTTTGTTTTTTGTAAACATTGTTAATTTTCTTTCAATTATTATTGTACATTAAAAATATTGACAAAAAATAGTATTTCTAAATAAAAATACAGATGTAATAAATTTTTAATATTAAAAAAAATCTCTCGGGATCGGCTCGATCTGGGAATCTATTCCCGGATCGAGCCGAGTCAGAAACCCTATTTGCCAAGCGCGGTCATACAACTCTATCTCTTACTCTATTTTTGTCGTTCACGAAAACTATTAACGTTTATTGGTACACAACACATCCTTGGAGTGACATAACTAAAAAATCGACCTGTTCTGACTGCGCTTGCCTACGGAAAACCGGTATCAACTTATATACATATTTACCGGAATGCCATTTCTCGGTAATACAGCACGCCTTACCGGGAGTATATTACTTCATCACAATTATTCAACAGTAAGATCCACGAGTAAAATCACCCACCATGCTTAACACCATCTAAATTAAATTATATTAATCATCATATTTATTGCACTTTATCTTCAGTGTAGAACAATGAGAGTGGCACATTGACGAGCAGCTGATTGACGATCTTCATGAACTCCTTGGCCAGCTGTGACTTCAACTGAGGCAACATCGCCCTAAGGACTTCCTGCCCATTCTCACGCAAGAACAGGTTTGTGGCCTCAACTGAAATAGATAAAAAAACATTAGGTTTATATAAGGGATTACACTATCTTGGCATTTTCTAAACATGGTATTTTTTCTATAATTAGTAAAAATATACTTTGTTTATATAATGAAAATATCAGCGTAATTCAGGAACAATGGTCCCTTCTTTGGAATACAATGTGGGTATACTAACAAATTAAAAATCAAAAATCGAAGTATAAACAATAAAAATAATGTATGGGGAATGAATAATAATTTATTACTAACGTGAAAACTAATTTAAAAGATAACTTTTTGTAAAACTTATTTATAATATTCAATTTACTATTAACATTTTTTCTTACTTCCGTTTTATTAAATTTGTTAATAATATACATTTAATCCTGACAAAGAGACCATAGGCCCTGAAACACGTTGATATTATATATATATATATATATATATAAGTAGTGAAAACAAGGTACATTTTTATTAATTATGACACCACAAAATAGTTTTGCTATTTTTGAAGGAGGTATTTTTTTAAATTTATCTTACATTTAGAAATTCAAAGAATAATTTGAGTGATGACTCATTCAAAAATGAAGCTAACATGTTATTGTTCTTCGAACATTTTCGACACATAATTTAGGCAGGAATCTGTGTGTAAAATATTGTAAACTCATCTGTATTTATGTAAACACTATTTTAATATATATATATATATATATATAGCACATTGTCAAAGTAAAATGTATTTTTTTTCATATAGTGTCTCCTTACTTAGTATCCTGTTGTTGTTGAAGATTTTCTTGACGGCCATCTTGACTGTTTTGACGTGGAGGTCCATGTCCAGCGACTTCACCGTGAAGTATTTCTCCCCGCCCCTTTCCTTCAAAGACACCTGGCCCCTGAGGTCGCAGGTCACTCCATCTGGAAGAAAAACAACTCCATTATTGTACGCCGTGAACTATTGTTCCCTGCTGAATGCTGACAGTGGCAACAAGCCGCCACCACCTCGCGATATAGAGGGAGAGGGGACATTTAACGGAAGGGTGCAGTGACTTAGGTACTTCCGTTTTCTGTACACAAACAATGACGTCTGTCTTTCTTTATCGACTAGCTGCGAGACATCCTGTACATACCCCTTAAGTGATGTATTGCTTGCTCAACGTAAATTGGCGTACGGCGTCTTTGGAACTAAAACCCGCGGAAGTGTCATTCAGTTCATTCTCGTATTTGAACGTGAGCTGTGACATCTTGATTTCCAATATACACTGAATTATTACGTCCAAAACATCCAAAATAGTCCGGGATGGTGCAAGAACAATTGCCAATGAAGTATTAAAATTTTGCGAAACTGAAAAGCAAATAATGGACCGATATTACCGTTTGACAGATAGAGCGGTCGCCATTACTGGTTCGTTTCTTTAGTGTTGCCCGACCGAATTTCTATTAAAGGCTCCGACACCGGTCACCAGACATTCTGTATATTATGTACTGTGTAATAAATTTACACCCTGGCAACTTCTGTTACGCGACAGGGACGCACTCCCTCGCACGTCAATTTATACTGGTACGTCTATAGTCCAGATCTAAACTTCTATACAGGCTGTCTCATAGATAGTATCAAAAATTTTACAGGTGGATTGCTGCTTGATAATGAGTCAAAAATTTTCATGCCACTATGATCTAATATCAATAGATTTGCATAAGGAGATATACAATATCAAAGTTTGCATTTTTTTTAAATAATTCTGATTTTTTTTGCAAAAATCTGAACTACTATTACAGAAACTTATATAGATTTTAAAAATTAGATTTATCGCTAGCCCAATTCTAGATATGTTCCCCTTCCAATTTTCTACAACTAGCCGTACCCTCTCTCTCTCGCACATAACACCCGCGAAACTCGACGTTCTGTCTCGTTCTCTCTTCACTACTTTCTTCATTGTTTGTCATTCTGTTTTAATTAGTAAATATTCTGATGAAGGCTCAGCTCCGAGCCGAAACTATTTGGTATTTTTTCAATAAAGTAGTGTCAAACAAAGTGTTATTTTATATGTGTTACATATATTATGTCTCACCACAATGTGTTTGCATTGTATGAACGTTTTACATAATATACAGAGTGCAATATGTTTTTATATATGCAATATCAAAGTTTGCATTTTTGTCTCAATATTTCTGACTTATTTTTTGCAAAAAGTTGAACTATCATTACAGTAACTTATTTCGATCATTAAAAACTGATTCGCTTTCATGCAAGTCGAATAAAATGATAAAAACTTTGCAAAAATGAAAAAAGTTTTTTTTTAATAAGCTTTTTGTCATTTTATTTAAGTTGAATTGAAGCAAATTAATTTTTCAGAATCGATATAAGTTACTGTAATAATAGTTCAACTTTTTACAAAAATTAAGTCAGAAACATGCAAACTTTGATGTTGCATACCTCCATAACTCATGGTTACTTGAATATTTTAGACTCATAACATAGGCAGGAATCTACCGGCAAAGTTTCTGCTGCTAGCTCTGGTACACCCTGTATAAGTGTATAAAAGCAACAAATTCATACACACACAGCTTGGCATCATTCCAAATCTTCAATAATAAATGTTTTTTTTGTAAAAATTTCATTATTTTTCGTACCTCATATGTATATACATAAACGCACATGATTGAACAGTTACATAACTAGGAAACGTCTAGCAAATTTGTTTACAAGTTTTTTTTAAATTTGCATATTTTTGTGATTCATAAATGCCAAATCTTGACCACTAAAATATGCATGAATATATTTATGACGATACTTTATAAAAAATACCGGCTGCAAAAAAGCTTTTTTACATAAAAATGTAAACATCTTATTTAAATAATAATACTTTGTTTTTTTTTGATTCGCGACACTATTCACTTTATTATGAACGTTATTTATAATTTTCTTATCATACAAAGTGTATTGTCTAATCGCGTTATTTACAAAATGTCCGTTAAATATAGTCCGTTATACTTTGTACCATAATGTCACAATAGAACCATTTTTAGTGTTTACGATTATGATCCAGACATGTTTGTTGACGTTTCCCGAATGTTATAGATAATTCCGGAGTGTAGTAGTCTGTCCTAGAAGGTACTAGAGACTTAGATCTTATTGATGTCATCGACATATTACAAGAGATTCTATAGTAATTTCTTTTGCTCTCCCGTTAAAATACTTATCATCAATACATATATATATAGATATATATATATATATTATATGCGAACTACATTGTGGGGGAACCCGCGTCAAACAGTCCTGAAAAGGACTTTTAAACTTCCGACGTTTCGAACAGGTAACACTGCTCATTCTCAAGGGCCTCTTATTTTGATTCCTGCCCAAAACTGGACGAGTAAACCCGACTGTTCGGGGTAAGAGCCAGAACAAAAGTGAATTAAAATTCTTATTGGTGCTAAAAATTATTGATTTTTATTTATTTGTTTAATAGCCGACTTTGGGAACGGGTAATTACTTTACTAATTGGTTTTTCCATTATTGTTGAATTTTTTGGGTTAATTTTAAAAGTTGACGCGGGTTCCCCCAGAAAGTAGTTCGTCATCTTTTATCCGCGAAAACCTTAAATATAACATATATATCTATATATATACTATAGATAATCGTATATTATCTATAATATATAGATATATTAGGTCCTTACATATGAAATTGGCGTTTATTATGGCGAGGAACATAGCCGATTTTTTGTTTATTATAATCAATTTATTCATCAAAGTATGTCCATTGCTATCTATGCACTTTTGCCATCTCATAGGTAGTTCATCGATCTCTTTACTAAAAAAACCATTCGGACGGGAATCAATAAAATCTTTGAAGGCGGTTTGGACTGCCCCATCGGAGTTGAATTTTTTCCTTTGCAAGAAGTTATCCAAATTTCGAAAAAAATGGTAATCTGTTGGGGCAAGGTCCGGAGAGTACGGTGGATGTCTTAGACATTCCAATTGAAGCTCCTCTAATTTGGTAGCCGTCTGTTGTGCAGTGTGTGGTCTAGCGTTATCATGAAGCAGCAGTGGCCTAGAGCGATAACCAGCCTCGGTTGTTTAGCAGCTAGCTTTTCCATCATGGTTTGCAGTTGCTGACAATAGACATCTGCCGTAATCGTCTGGCCAGATTTAAGAAAGCTGTAGTGAACGACACCAGCACTAGTCCACCAAACGCTCACAAGTAACTTTTTTGGAGTCAATTTTCGCTTGGGGCATGGTTTGGCTGGTTCGGCAGGGTTCAGCCATTGCGATGAGCGCTTCCGATTATCGTACAGGATCCACTTTTCATCACAGGTAATGATTCGATTTAAAATCCCTTCATTATTGTGCCGGTTGAGTAATGCAACGCAGCAGTCAACGCGCGTTTGTTGATTTGCTTCACTCAATTCGTGAGGTACCCACCTTTCAAGCTTTTTCACCTTACCAATTTGCTTCAAGTGGATTAAAACAGTTTTATCACTAACACCGCAGCCTGCAGCTAACTCGGATGTGGTTTGCGATGGATCCGCTTCCACAATAGCCTTCAATTCTTCATTATCAACTTTGGTCTCCGGCCGTCCACGGGGCTTGTTCTGCAGGTCGAAATTTCCAGAACGAAAACGTTGGAACCAAAAACGCACTGTGTTTTCTTTTGCGGCACCGTCGCCATACACATCATTAATCCTTCGAGCCTTTTCTGCAGTACTGGTGCCACGGTGGAACTCGTACTCGTAAATAACGCGATATTTCAAGTTTTTCATTTTGTAAACTGAGTGACGCAAAGAAAAAAACAATTGAGGAAAAAACAAATGAATTATAATTTTCAAAACACAAATACATGAGTAAATAGTTGTATAAATTTGGATTTGGAATTCCTAACCAAAGAGAAGATATTTGAGATCAAATTTGCCCGTACGGCAAAACCTCAATTTCATATGTAAGGACCTAATAGATTACGGTACAACTTGCCGTCAATTTTACAATATGTTGTTAATGTTAACGAAGCCAAAACCAAACTCGATTTTTTTATGAGATCAACAACCTTTCTGTGTGTCGGTTTCGGAGAATCCGATAGAGGGATATTAGAATTAGCGCGTCATGGGTGATCAAGATGGTGGACGAAACGAATGATTGATTGTAGAATGTACGGAATCAAAGACAACGCAAAACATTGTACATGATCTTTCTAATGCACGGAATAATGGTCTTTACGACATTGAGTCGACTCGTCAAATTTGCATGCAAGGACAACGTGGCATACGAAATCTTAGCTTACCGCCGACGAAATGTGTGGTACTTCTGTACATCAGATATGAAGAACGCGTAATCGTTTATCATGCGTTATCTTATGGACAATAGGGTCTAGTTTTGTATGCACGAATGACTTGGGTATTAATGTATAACGTACGTGGAATCGTAAGAGAGACGTGTATTGAGTTCATGTTTACCTATCGCATCTGGTGACGAAGCGCCACTAACTTGAATGTGTTGAAGGACTTATGACTGCCTAAATTGTAAAGCATTTAAAACAGATTTGTGATTTGTATACTTCAAGTAGATTTTTCGCTCATGGCACTGTACATACTGTAGGTAGGTACTGACGAATTTGATGAAAGTTTTTTTAAATTATTACTATGTAATGTAACCTGCAGTATTATTACAATATAATTTGATTAACATGTAATTATTTAATGGACAGAGAATGACATAATATTAATCACATCTTAATAAAAATAATGACTCTATTGAAACACGTAAAATTGTGTTGTACATAACCGATAGCATGTATCAAATGCGCTACTGTATTACCATCTAGCGTGAAGCGGTCATATAACTTTGTCTCATTCAAGCACACTACATATTGACATGTATCGGTATATTACACATTCTTGATGCGCCGTAACCAAAAAATCGACCTGTACCCGACATCGCCAGTGATTTATACATTTTTAAATATTTATTTCATATTCTCTTATATTTCACTGATAAACGCTGAAAAAATCGATACATGCAATTAATTTTGGACAAAATCTCTGTTAAATTCATGACACCAGAATGCACTAGTTTGAGAGCTTTTCTGCTTTAGACAAACAGGTATTCCGCTGTACAATTAAGATCACCATTTATAGTGTCAATTAATTCAAATAATAAACATTATTCAAACAGAATCTTCTATTTACAACACAATTTTCCTTTAACATTCTTCATATTTAATGTAATATTGAATTTATATTATCTTGATTTATTACAAATTGCATAATTTTAAATTAATAGGTGTATTATATTATGTTGGTCGTCTGTTTAGATGTTAATAATATCGTGCATTTTCTTATTTTGCTACTAGATTTATTATTGATCGAGGGATTAAATTCCTTAGTATTCGGTTTGTTTTGTTACAAGTCATTGTTCTGAGATCAAGGCTATCAGGAAATGCATTTGCCTCTCGTGGCATAAGTACATGAGCTTTTTATTGATTTCTATGTAATGTATCCATGTGCTGATACATTTATTTACGTGCTACATAACATATAGTGGTTAGTCATATTTTTATGAGATTTATTAAAAAAAGTAAGGTGACCGCGGGGAATAACGTGTATGGCTCTTTGAATGCAATAATGGAAGCTTGTCAACCGAGGCAAGACTAGCGGTACTCGATGGAATTCTGGAACCTACTTGGGAGCCGGCAGACAAGGAACTAAAGTAGATTGAAAGCAATGGAAATGATATCATTTAGGCGCGTGTGTGACAAATATTTATAGAATATTTAGATTTAGATTTTTGTTTTACAAAATTCGATGAGCTTGCATGCGAAGATGTATATGTGTGGATGAGGCGAGACTTCTTCTTCCTCTCTCTACCTACTCCCGCGGAGAAAAAACGTTGGTAAATCAGTTAGTTACCACATTCAACAATATAATTGTAACGTATGTGAGTATGTCAGAATCGAGCAGGTGCTTGCGTGAATGGGACACATGGATGTACGTGTGTATTCACATGGTGATGCCTGTCAGGGAATTAAGTTTCAAATACCCGCGCGTGCGGGTGCGCGTTCTTCATTGCTGGATCCTGTCATTGAGATAATAACCATAAATGACTATAGATACTGATTATTATTAAATTAGTAAAATGCGTCTTATCTCAGATTTTAAACATTAGGTACTAGCGATATTATAATAATAAATACCATTGTTACCGCAAATGGTGTTAAATTATTTCGGCAGTTTTGGAAAAATATTGTCAAACCACGCCATTTAATTTTTCCATATAAATTAAGAACGTGCTATTATTTCTTTTATTTTTAATTCTCTTCAAATATCCAGTTCGCAAGTATCCTCTGATCTTTTCAAGCCCGCTTGGTCAAGTGCTGTTCTCCTGGAATCACGTAGAGTTTATAGATGTGCCTACATCCGTAATAGCGTAACGAGGAAAATGTTTGACTTTTATGTTTTGCCGACGGAATGCATACATCAGATGCAACGGCAGATGATATCTCCTGCAGTATTGTTGAAAGCATCTAGACAATATTGATTACACCAAGACTTTTGATTCATCTGCGACTGTTCTCTGTATTTTCATGTATTTAAGTAGTTATTAACGAAAACGTATACAGTGACTATTTATTATTTATTTTACTTTGACGATACTAGTAGGTTGATTGAATTAGTAAGGTATATTTAATCTCAACCTTAAAATTGCTCTAGAAGAATTTTTTTAATAAAAATGTTTAATTTTGATAAATATTATTAAAAAAATATATAAACCCCCTATTTAAGGTGTAAGTTTAGGAATTTTTTATACGTGGATAAGTTTATAGAAGGGACAATTTCTACTAACAGCATTTTCTTGTTCAAATATAATATTCATTATAATATTCACTAGGCCCGTGTAGACGCAATTAAGATATGCAAATTATGAGTGCATTAAATCAACGATGGTTGGTTAAATATAAGGTAAGGGGAGGTTTTTGTCAATATTGCTTAACAATTACCTGTCCAAACCAAACACATTGTATTTTGTATATTTAAGATAACGATTCAAAATTCATAATGTGTCTAAATGTGGCTATGTATAAAAAAAAATCGGATTGTACTAGCGACAACACTATTAAATTACATGAAACAGGATAACTGTGTTTTTTGAAATTTTAATGCTAGATAGGTGATTAATTTTACCTTTCCACGATTTCTCACCAAAATACGCATTTTTTGCAAGTTTTTGCAAAAATCCAGTATGAACACTAGACCGTTTTTCAAAATTTTGCATTTTTAATACACTGATATGATACGATCGCCCTAGAGCCACAGTACAAAGGGGTTTGTAAAAGGTTTACTCTAAGGGGTGCCAACATATTATCACTCGAACACGGAACCTCATTTATATTATAAAATATACGTTTTTTTATATTCATTAGGATAAATAATAAGATTATGACCTGGGGTTTAAAAACACATAAAATCTAATATTATAACTTCTGGCATCGTAACCACATTACTTTCGCCGACGATGTGGATTTCGTTTATATTATTACTAGCTGTAACCCGTAAAAAATGACGGAACTTTTAGATGCCGGTTCCTAAAGAATAGGAATAATTTCATAGAACCTATGAAATAGTAATAACGACTTTTATCAAAATATTTGAACTTTTTTTTAATATTTCCCCTGCCGGCAGTTAATGGAACTATTTTAATTATTTGGCGTTATGCTGGACGGAACATGAAATGGTTCGCTTCCTTGTATTTTTTACCGGTCCCGTGGATTTGGCGGTAGCAATGTATGCATAAGCCGGTTCGTGTTTGCTGGCACGGGGTTCAAGCCCCAGCTCCGGCCGATTAACATGTTTTTAGCCCTAAATTCGAACGATATTACGGACGTTGTACGAAGTTACGGGGACAGACAGACAGACAGACAAACAGACGGACGGACTGAAAACAAAATGATTATATTTAAATAAATTACGCAATACTTGACTATTGTGAAAAATAAACATCCGGATCACGGGATGCAACACACACTTCTCTGAAAGAGCAGTAGTTTATAGATATTTAAGTATTAAATCATCGAATGGTAGCATTTCAAAATCGTCCCTCTGGATAAAAATAAATGCAAGAGTTTGCATAAGAACAGAGGGTTAATTTAAAAAAACTCCCTTGCGGTTCTTGGCGGGCATACGACCAATTAACTTTCATCATAACTAATCAGTCTAGCCCGCTATTCTGGCTGCTAAGATCTTCAAAGATTGCTCCGAAGAAGGAATGCTTTTAGAGGGGACGCCGTGGCACATAATTTGGCAATTTTCTGGTCCTATTATTTCAAAGGGATCGCAACTAATAATTTAACCTGAATTTACGAAGCTCCCCATCCCCGCCTCGCATCTACCCCTACGCGGGGAACTTAAAGCCTAACAAACCTCTTCGAGTAGCAAATTTAGAAAGAAGGTAGTGAACTAAAAGGATTTATTCCCAATTCGTTAAGAAACACATTTTAACAAACTACGGACTCGTTGGATAATTTTGCTGTATAACATTTTTTTTACATGAATTGTATGCCTATGTCCTTATTTAAAATACATGATAATGTCACTGATACTGATACTATTTCAAATAAATAATAAAAATGGATAATTTGTACTGCGTCATTTTCGTAAAAATGTCACCTTGCGGGCGCTTTACACAAAAAATATTTACTCCTACACTAGTAATTAAAATTTAACCTGCGAACTTAAGAAAAAGATTTTTCAAAAAGGTGCGTTTTGAGTATTTTTTTAAACATTTTTTCCGATGCACTGTACCGTATTGCGGAGAGAGGAGATTCCATGGCTTTGGGCCTGTCACCTCATATTGTCCGTTCACCAAACTTCGTCTTTTGCCAATGCTTGATCGGTTTTGTAACACAAGTAGTGGCTGGCTTCAGCGTTTTATGTCTACCATTTAATACTAAGGAAAATATAACAGTCGTAATCCAATATAATATAAAGTTTTATTATGTCTGTTCAGACGTCCGTGTCATATAGCATCATACGAAGAACGTACATCAACAGGCCCGTGTCAAATGAAAACATAAAACAAGCAAGATCTGCTGTCAATTCTATCAAGAGAAAGTGTGCGATTATCCTATCTTACAACAGTTCTGATCATGGAACTGCGGCCTCTGGAATACTGGGTGACGGCAGGGATATGTTGACGGTATGGCTGATATTTAATGTCTCTTTTTATTATGTGCATGTATTTCAGTCGCATCTTATTCAATCCCTTTACTTTCAAAGCTGTAGGGGCGGAAAACGCGTAACAGGGTGTTCCATATTGATCGTACCCGGAAGTTATTAATAGACACTTTAAACTGGGTACCGCGGCCCGCATACAAATCACCCTGTTAGCGGTGTTTGATAAATTATGCGAGGATCATCTAATGAGCTTAATTTAAAAATATATATAAAAAATATATACTTTGCATAATACAATACCTACTTCTTTGTTGAAGCTAGTAGAATTAAAAATTGGTTTTTCCATATTATTTTAATTTTATTGAAGTATTTTGATATCGGCCAGTAATGAAAAAAATTGAAAAAAATGAACCTTTTTTTTTCAGAATTTTTGACAATTATTTAATATTGTAAAAATGAGAATATTTTTACATAAAATAAGTGAATGTCTTTAAAATAAATAAAATAAATAAAAAATATTAGGGCACATAGAAGAATAGAAAAATAAAATATAATATGGATAAATATAAAATATTGAAATTAAAATATCTCTTAAAATCAAATTTCAAAAGCTAGACAAAATTCTTTTATAATGAATGAATTTTATTTCTGAACATAATATAATGCGTTAACGAAAAAAAGTGCCTTAAAAGGGACCGTGATTTCGAGAAACTTAAAAAGGTAAAAAATAACCCAGCATTGTTGTAAATGCTATTAGCAGTAAATTTTTGGAGAAAGTTCCCGACCATAAATCTCCCCGTGTCATAACTTTTCATTGTAGCAACTCTGACTACATACTTGAAAAGGCCCTTTTTTACTAATTGGCGTGAAGTGCAATTTTCAGGCAAAATATTACATTTTTTGCAACGAATTTTGTTAGTTTTTTGTGTGCCGCGTAGCTGACT
This sequence comes from Agrypnia vestita, assembly GCA_016648135.1. NCBI lineage: Eukaryota > Metazoa > Arthropoda > Insecta > Trichoptera > Phryganeidae > Agrypnia > Agrypnia vestita. Next base: position 102,934 of record JADDOH010006180.1, on the reverse strand, counting down.
TTCATTTTAAAAACTTTCTATTTGTTTGTGATCCTTTACATTGTTTTCTTCCGAAAAGTTAGGCCGAAAATAAAATAAAAACAGTTTATCTTAAGATTTTGACGGACTTAGATGTTTCTTTAAAGCATCTGACAATTAATATTAGGCCTATAATACTATAATAAATAATCTTTGCAAAATAAACGTGATAGTAAAAATACGTAATAATACTGATCCTCGCGTTTAAAAATGAAAAATCGTACTGCAGTATATAAGAATTGTTGAAATAAAATAATTTAACCATGTGAGATAATTTAAAAGTTCTTAAAGTGTAATAATTAAAAGTAACTAATGCTTAAAATTAGAAGTGAAGTATGAAAATATCTTCTGAAATGAAGCTGAGTGGAGTTAGAAAGTGTTAGTGATATGATCTAATAACAGAAAATCCGAATTCAAAAATGTTAGTCATCACCATCCTTCTCTTACGTATGTAGTAAATGTAAGTAGAATAATAACACCCTGTTTAATATTATAATACTAAAAATGATAATATTAATTATCTTAGAGTCTCTCAGGCACGTCCATAAAATTGAATTATTCAAAAATATTTTATTTCATCGAAATACTTATTTTACATTTCAATCATTATTTGTATGGGGGTAGGTTTCTGGCTCAATTTTTGACAATTGAAATAAATGCCAATCCTTATAATCTTTAAAAAAACTCATGAAATTTGTAGAACTTTCTTGAAATTAAATAAACAAACTTATTATATAGATAGTTCCTTCATTAGAATTAGAAGTTAATGTAATGCTGGCTGTAGTGTGATGATAGAATAATAAAAGGAGTACTTAGATGGTTCGATTATATAGAACGTATGAGTGAGGAAAGGATGGTTAAAAAATAAATGGACGAGTGTTGAAGGTAACAGGAATAGATGGCGTCCGCGAAAGACATAGCATGATCAGTTCCTACAAGTATTTGAAGATCGACCTGTTAAAAGCCTCAACAAGTATAGCATGCATGAGAAGATGTATGAATGTACCCAGAGCAAAAGTGGTGTGCCAAGATATAATAATACGGCGATCTATCCTCTCTGCCTACCTCTGCGGAGAAACGGAAGGTGGTTAATTAGTTAGTTCCTTCAATTTTTACTATTATAATAAAAATACCCACTAATATATAAAATAAAAGTTTCCGTTCATTTTTATTATTGAGATAAAAATACCCACTATGAATCCTAGAATTGATTTGATAGTTTTTTAGGTCAAGTATCATATCCCAGATTACTAAGACATTGGGCGAAGATTTAACCAACTAATGTTTATATTTATATTGTTAAGAAAAGCGAATAATATAATTACAATAAGACACAAAAAAGGTCAAAGACGTTTGAAAATGTATTTTTAATTGTTGTTTGTACGTTCACAGACCTCAGGCATTATTGTGCGGGCAAATCTCGTCAAAGATATGTTTTTTTGAGACCATTACCGGCGCAGATATTTTGGCCCAAACTAACGTGTATTATCTCGCTTAAAAAACCCCATTATAACCCCAAAATAAAAATACCCACTATGAATCCTAGAATTGATTTGATAATTTTTTAGGTCAAGTGTCATATCCCAGATTACTAAGATATTGGGCGAAGATTTAACCAACTAATGTTTATATTTATATTGTTAAGAAAAGCGAATAATATAATTACAATAAGACACAAAAAAGGTCAAAGACGTTTGAAAATGTATTTTTAATTGTTGTTTGTACGTTCACAGACCTCAGGCATTATTGTGCGGGCAAACTTAAATCTCGTCAAAGATATGTTTTTTTGAGACCATTACCGGCGCAGATATTTTGGCCCAAACTAACGTGTATTATCTCGCTTAAAAAACCCCATTTAAGTTTTTTCTAAGTATAAAGCTTTCATCCATAGCTTTCACCGCAGCCGAAGCTTTTTGTAATGGGTGAGGGTAAAAAACGGAAACGCTTTGTGCCCCATCTGGCGCAAGGCTCTCCGTAAGTTATGGGATTCGTTTGCTAACCGACAGTTTTATTATCCATCCTGTACTGTTGCTAACATTGCGAAATGTTATTAAAATAACGTTTTAAGGAATAAATTTAAAAACGGGATAATCTAATTATGTAACTGGGTTTTTTATTTTCTTTGTAAAATCATTTGAACTCTAGGTACATTAAATGAAATTTATGAAAGTTAAAGATTTTCTGACTTAATCTATTTACTCTTATCTTTTTTATATATTTATGTTTCGAAAAGGATAAGTAAAGCCTACTGATTTACTTATCCTTTTCGGCGTTTCAAAGTCTGAGCATATCTCACACCATCTTCAAAATGTCCAGAGGGGATTGAATATAAGTAATGCCTTCAAGGCTATTCACAACATGGCCCCTCAATACATTTCCGACATCTGCATTCAATTTTCCGCAAATAACAGACAACTAACAAATACTTCGCTCAGCATCAAAATCTAATACAAATTGGTTAGTTGAAGTAAATTGCGTCCAAAAAACCAATTTCGGTGACCATGCTTTCGCGGTGGCTGAACCAAAGTTATGGAATAAACTACTTAAACTGAGACATATACAGCTTACACAGTTCAAAAAACAATTACACTGTTAAAATACTACCTAATGTTTCCCACTCTACTTTACTAAACATTGGTTCTTCCTAAAACTCCCAACTATTATACTTTTAAACGTTAATTCCATTTTTTGCATGTCATCTAAGGAATAAGATTTTTAGCCAGTGATTTTTATTGTAATAGGTATGTATAATTTTTTTTTGTGTGTGTGAAGCGCCTATGAGAAAAGTACCTACTCACGAAAAAGGCACTATATAAATGATCCAATTATCATTATTAGTAGTAGTAGGCATATTTCACAAACAATGATTTCATTAAATAGTTCTTATAACAATTCAATTATCTTGATTTACATGTTAAATATTCTGTATTCTGAGATACAAATATATCTCACAAATATTCAAATAATACATACTTTCATAGATCAAGTAGTTGCCAGAGAGTAAAGAAAGCCGCTATTATATTATGATGCAACACTTCAGGCTCAACTTCTTTCATATACATAGATACCTACTTTTCGTTTGAAGCCTTTATCAGGTTCTTTAATATTTGGTTTATATGATCACGTCAGATTTTTCTCGAACGCTCTCTATTCCAGTTGCCTTCAATACTCGTCTCAAATATTTCCTTTACCATTCTCTCCTCGCTCAAACATTCCAAAAATAATCAATGGGATCAACAATATATTTAGAGAAATATCATAAATTTTAATACGACTTAATATTCTTATTAAAACTACAAAAAAAATTGAAATCTTTAATATTCTAAGGTACACTCATACCTACTTACAATTACATTAAGTTTTAGCGATATCATGGCGTGGAGCATATTTTATCGAATGAAAACATGGACGCTTACCGGAGAATTGATAAGGCGACTTGAGGCAATAGATATGTGGATCTACAGAAGAATACTCAAAATAAGATGGATGGACAGAGTTACAAATAAAGAAGTTATGGTTCGGATGAATAAGGAAAAATATATATTGGATAAAAATATATATATTGGACATATGATGAAACATCCAGAGGAGTTAGATCTTGATGATGAGATAATACTCGTAATGAGAGCAGAACCACCGCTTACCTAGGACCATTCTAAAAGCAAAAGCTCCTTTATCGATCCTGCTCATTTTCCACATGGTTGGCATTTTTTTCATGCTCAAGACAGCAGTGTGATCCGGTGTCCTAAAACAAACGAGCCAAACGGCTGTCACGCAAAAATTATCTCGTAATGCAGGGAAAAATTGCCATGGAGAATGTTGGGGACCTGGAAGAAGGCTATCCTCGTGGCTGAAAAATCTAAGACAGTGGCTTGGCTAATCTACTGTCGAGCTACATATCTCGGGCTGCAGTGAATAAAGTGTTTATAGCCAAAGTCCGTTGAACGGATAGGGCACAAGAAGTAGAAGAAGAAATATATTAAATTTGAAATTAAATCCATTTAATAATTATTACTTCATTGCAGGAACTTATTCCGGAGTACCATAAATGCTTCGATTATTATTTAAATGAATTATTGCAAAATTTTACAATATTCTATATTTTTTGTATTTTTTTATAATAATATATGATTATTAAAGTTATCTTAAATATTTTAATTTAAAAACAAAATTGAATCACGATCGAACAAAAATCACAATATTTAGAGTTCGTCTTTAAGCATTCCTGGAAAAAGAAACAAATCTTGCGCTGTACGTGTCACAATGTTAAATTGACGTCTGTCCGCCATGTAGCGACTGGTCGCAAGTCGCAAATATTTATAAGACAAATACCGCGGTTTGAATTAAGTTCCCGACCGCTAAGCGTGAGTTACAGCCGAAGTTCGCGCGGATGTTACGCACAATAATCATTGTAGGATGGTACTGGGTGGGTTCTGGATACCGGGTACCGGGGTACCTACGCTGGTGGGCACAACACACTTCTCTATGGGCGATATGGCGCAAAGACAGAGGGAGGTGGTCTTTTTGCCCTGCGCTTGTGTGTGTCTGTGGAATGCTGTCCGCACCGCGAAACCATGAGATATGATATTTTGAAAATGTATGTGTACTGGGGATACCCCGAGGAAATGCCTATGAAAATGAATGAGCTTTTTATTGCCTCTGAAGTAATTGCTTACGCATCGTCACGTTGTTTTCCAGCAGGGGTAGGCAGAGAGAATAGATTAATGGATAATTTTGTCCTAAAATACAAATATTGCTTAATCTTCTAATCGTAACATTGTACAGCATGAACATTGCCAGTGTAAAAAAATTGTAAAATAGCAAGATGTATATAGATTATTTTAATTTGGATGTATTTACTAAATAAAGTTTTAACGCTACAGCTTTTTACCTTATTATTTTAATGAAACTTTATTATTAATATTTAAAAAAAAATTCAATATTCCAGTGTGTATTTACTATGCTCATTTCACTAACTCAATTTTTTTTGGCAAAAATAATATGACACGAAGCGTCCACCACAGCCACCCGCAGGGCCTAGTGGCAAGCATTCGATGGTAGCCGATTGTTTTACTGCTAGTTATAGGTACATTAATACAGAGGTTTTGTAGACATCTTCTTTTTCTGTAACCTTTATAATACAATTGATTTTATTAAATACTGCCTTTATCATTCATCTCGTTTATACTATGCTACCATATTTTTTTTTTTCCGGTTAATATTGATTGATAGTTTGAATTCCGCACTTATCTTCATATACCTTTCTTGTTAGCCTAAAACTTGCCATTAAATCATCATCTGCATATACTTTATTCATATCGCGCTTATTTAAATAAGTTTTCTGACAAAGTAATTAGTCAATCAATTTTTTGTGTTCAATAAATTAAAATTTTTAAAAATAAAATAATTATAACGACATTAGTTTGAAATAGGTAAAATATGTGCTTTACTCGATCCCATATTCTAAAGTCTAGGTAAGAGTCGTATATATAATACTCACAAAGTTGCATGAAATTTGAGCATGTTCTATCAGGTTAGATAACACAGATATATGTTACTTTTTACAATTTGTTTAATTTTTTTTTGTTCTTTCCTCTTTGTTTGAGGCCCAGACCCCCTACACAGAGGTACTAAAATAACTCAGACATCTTCTTCAAAAATGTTCGTTAATTAGAACATAACGTGTTGCTTTTCGTTATTTCTGTAACTCGAGGGTGCCCTCCCCCTGCCTCCCCTTCCCCGCCCCTTCGTCCCGTCCTCAGTCTTTGGCGCGAAATTTATCACAATTTATATTCATGGCGCAACATGGTTCTAAGGTTATACCTATGTCTGTCCCCCTTTGTCTCAAGGTTCGCCGTAATCACTCTCTCTGTCACTCCAATTAACTTGACGCCATTTCGAGGCTTAGGGCGACATTCTTCCGAGACACCCGGTACCTACTTGTATATAGATTGCTGCCAGGAAGCTTGCAAACTTTAAATCAAGATACCGCTGTTGAGCTAAAAATTCATATTTTTTTATTAAATTGACATCCTTTCTCTGGTGAGTATATTATGATCTTGGTAACTTTAAATGACTACGTTTAAAAAAATTTACACCCATTTTTTAAAAAAACTTCCATTTGAACTTGCACTCAGAATAGAAGAGTAGAAAAATATAGAAAATATTATATATTATTTATTGAATGGTCTAAGAGCTATGCATAAACTGTGACTGAGTGACTTTGACGATATGATAAAAAAAAATAAAAAAATAAACTAACCTAACCTTACATTACGCCATTTTACGCAGAGGTAGGCAGAAGAATATACGCCATATTCTTCGATCCTGACACACAACTCTCGCGTTATCCTCATTCTCACTTAACTTCGTGGTTTATTAAGTCTTCTAATATCATGGACCATCTTCCAGCACCTTTTTTACTTGTTTCTGCCAGGTCTCACGCGGCCATCTATTTCTAATGCATAATTATACATTTGTTTTTGAATAATATTTATTGAAATTGAGTCAAGAAAATTTCCTTTTAAAATATTATTGTTTTGTTATAAGAAATATAAAAACAAAATTGATATTTCGTCATGTTGATATACAGAAATATCAAGTATTTTGGAAAGGTGAAAACGTGCACACGGGGTGCAATATATATTTTTTTACTATTTTCTCCTAATTTATTTTAAATATGTTTTTTGATTAGTATTAGGTGTAGTAACGGAACCTCCCCAACTGATTATTCCATATTTTTCAATTGACTATATCACTGCACGAATACCATTTAGGTACACTGCATTTAATAACATATATTATTTTACTTATCAGTAATACGCCAATGATCAATTTAAAAAAAATCTTCTTACAGTTTATTTTCGATTCCTATAGTTTATTTTTCATAATTTTGTCGAATCAGATATGTATGATGTTTGCGGCACAAATATCTAATTGAACCTAAATGTAACAATTTCTTCGTCTGTCCGTAACGTGCTGGATATTGATATGAGAAATTTAGATAATTAGAGTGTGACACGAAATCAGCGCGTGGCTCGTATTGCCCGGTCACGCTAGTATTAATATTTATTATTATTATTTCCCGTGATTTTTCACGGGTGTACGGCTAGTTTCCTTAATAAAATAAATCATGTTTTGAGATATTTTTATTACTATATATTATGAAAAATAAAAAATTTATGTATAGAATCTTATGTTGTATTGCAGCTGACCATCTAAAAATTTATTGAAGATGACTATTCTGAAAATTGTGGATAGTTTTGAAACCTCTGCATCATATACTCTCGTCTCATGCGCACTATAAATAATATCCCCCTTCAAGTCTGTCCCGCGAATGTTTTCTTACTAACGCTGTAAATTAGTTTGCTTAGTTAGTTATGTCTTTAGAAATATCTCACAGTGTCTATTTCCACGGCCAAGTTTTAAATAAAACTAAACTTTTACGTTCGTCTTTCCTTATACATTATTATACAATTTTCAATTAATTATTACAATGCAATTTCTTTTATGTTATTTACTCCGGTTTGGAGTTACTAAATATGTATTTATTCATTTGTTAAACTACATAACTGTCGAGTTATTAATAACACTTAATTTTATGTTACATTAAGTAATGTTTATAAGGAAAAACCTGCTAGCTACTAAATTTTTTATCAACTACATTTATAAATATAAAAATAGTTTTTCGTACAAATTAATAAGCAATTCTAAATACTTATTTAATTTTTACCTTGCTATTTTGTTTTCTTTCCGTTTCATCTAAAACTTTTCCGTTGATTATTCACTTATATTTATATACAATTGGACCGATTTAAGGCAAGCATGAATTCTAAAAAATTATAACATTCAATATGAAGGTTCATCTTCGTACGTATTACCTATATAAGGGTTTAGTAAGTTAGAAATATATGTATATACCTAACAATATATTATTATATGTATACAGTGCAAAGGTTCGTTTAGATAAATAGATTTCCGAATTGTCGTGGGGATGAAACCAATTTGTCTGATTGCTTCATGTTCTTGTGTCATTCGGTTTTCAATAAATTTATAGAAGGCCCGCCCCAGACTTTAGCTGTGTCATCAGGACTTTTTTCGAAATATTTATGGTTATTATTTTTGTCTTTATTTCATTCAAAAGTATTGCAATATCCGAAATATATACCAATATCCGGAAAACAATTCCAAAATGCATTGGAAATTTACCATAATATTAATGAGTAATTCCGAGTATATTTGAAATTTTTAATGAGGTAGGTATGAAAAAATTTAACCGACATAATTGGGGGTTTTAAATTTTTATATAATAAAAATAATAATAACGGATAATTTATTCAGCAGAATTTTTGTAAAGATTTCACCTCAAGGGCACATTCGATAGCTGTTTAGTCTTACACAAGTCTTACATAACTTAAAATTGAAACGAATAATTTTTTTTAATAGATTATTAACAGAAAGCTATTGAAATTCAGTAGGTAGGTTCATATTCAGTGAAATGAAGATCATGCTGTATTGTATAAATTTGAGATGTTAAAATAATATATAATGTTTTGCTTACATTACTAGAGCATATGTTTATATTTACATATTGTATAGGTACTATTTTAAGAAAATTTTAAAATATGAAAAAAAAAAAAAATTAAAAATTCTAATAACGCTGCATAAATTTTGCTCTTGGGCCTAGAAAAGACAACCTAGGCACTTCTAGTGAATTATTATTACCCATAACAATAACAGCCATAGTCTACAAAGCAGTCTTAAATCAAACCCACATGAACAGACTTTAAAGATAATATTCTGACACCCGAGAACAGATGAAACACCATACCTTCCGAAACTGGCAGAAATACATATCTTCATGTGCATTTCTGATAAAATATGGAAATTTTCTCAGCATCCACAAGGCTGATTAATATGGAATAGTGATTCGTCAATTGGAATAATCTTTACCGAGTTATTAGCAAAATTAAATTAGATTTTATATCTTTATTAGAGCTCTATATACGCAAAGGCGTATCACTGTGTTGGCACGCATGGGACTTTAATAATTATGGGCTATACTTTATCAATTATGGGACTTTAATAATTAAGGTGTTGAGTAAAGATTGTGGTCGTGAATATAAAATAAAGTATACAATTTATTTTTTAATTGGTTGAGCAACTTTGTGGATGGTCATTTAAAAAAATTCATTTTATTATTTGTTTGTATGCCCTTATTATTATTTATTTATTAATTACACCTAGATGTTACGGAAAAACCTTTCCATCGTCACGGTGTTTTATAAATGTCAAAATATCAAAATGAATGATGCCTTTTGTTTTTCTAAATTATTTTAAAATTATTTTTAAATATTATTGCTGAAGTTCTTGATTATACAGTATTATTTAAAAAAAAAAATTAATTGGACTAGTTGTTAAATTTAATTGATTATAATAATGTTTTGTTAACTTTTACATGAAGTACCTATCTATGGCTTAGTCAATAGAAAGTCGAAACATAAAGTCATAAACAGATAAAAATCTGACTATGACTTTGTGAATAAAAAGCGTTTTTAATTTTAAGCGTTTTTAGTTTCATGAAAATAAATGTATGAAATCGCAAAGCATTTTAAAATTTTCTTTGTTTAGAAATCCTGTCTATGTTAGTAAAACTATTGCATAATACGTATATAAAGTACTTATATTAAATATCGACAAAACACTTATAAGACATAATGAAAATTAAATAATGATCTACAACAAAATAACAGTACAGAATGACTATTTTGTTGGGACTAGAATAATTTTTCAAGTTAAGGCGATCTTCCGGCAGAGTGAGCAAATTTTTTCTTTTTTTCCTCGCCATTTTTTCTCACATCTTCTCTTGCGTTTTTTATTACATTTTTGTATGGAAATATATACTTATTCTTTAGGTTACATATATTTTAAATCCCGATATCTTGTTAAAATGACACAAATTGAAGTATATAATTAATATATACAGCTTGTTAGTCTTGTGGTTAGGACTCTCGCCTCGTGATCCACCTGCGACCAGGTTCGAATCTCACTCCAGACCAGCAAGTTACTCCTATTTTCATAGCACAAGCGTTTAGCTTAGTTTGAAAATAGTAAGAATATTGATGTGACACGTATTCCGTGTTCGCATCTGTATTTAAAAAAAAAAAATTAATAAATTACCAAACCTACGATGTTTTAAAAATTAAGAAAATTGCTTCACTTTGTGGGCCTTTTATGACTGAAAGTCCTCATAAGATGTATTTTTTTTTCAATAATATTACAAAATAAACGATTATATTAAACTTATTAAAATTATTGCAAAATTTGTCAGTTTGTTTACTTATAATTGATGTTATAAAAAACAATGTTTTTTTAAAACATTTAATTTTTTTGTTGTTTTTTAAATTTTTTCATTGTTGTCAACTTTTTTACTTCAATAGTCAAAAGAATTGATGATATAATTTTAAAAAAAAAAAACAAAAAAAATCAAAATCTTTGTTCATATTCCTGATTGTAAATATTTAATCAAGACGCAACGTATCTATGACACAATTTGCAGTGCCTGAATTAAACAGCTTAAATCTGAAAAAGTCTCAGCTCTATTTGTGAATGAGTAGGGAACAACATGCACGCCACTGTCGTGATCAAGTTTCCGATCTTTGTGTCGTAAGCGAGCCTTTTACCGCGTCAGAGATTTTTATTATTTAGCCAGAGGCATTTTCCTCGGTTCGATGCAAATCTAATTAATTAAATAAATAGCTATTGCGGAGTAATTGAAACGAGATCCAATCCAGTGCCGCGCCACAATGAACTCGTGACTCTCCTTTTAAGCCCTACCAAAACAGACTCCCGCGATACAATCACGGCTTCCTCCAGTTCCCGTCCCTCCGTGAACCTGAACCGGAGATGGCGAGGAAGAAAAAACTTAAGTAAATATCGGAAAACCATTCCGAGTGATTCTATTAGATTGAGTGAGCGCAAAGTGCTACTTGCAATGGTTATAGTGCGTTCGGAGCAGGGTTGCGGTTGCGGCTGAATACTTAATCGGATACCTTCGCTACGAGAGCGGAACGTTTTAGGCAAATTAATATAAAAAATCTTTTTTTACTTCAGTCCTTATTAAAATAGGGCGTGAATAACGGTTTTCTTTTTCGAAAAGAATCTTGGATTTTACAAGGATAAAGAATCGTTGGGATGATTCGTAATGACACACATTTGTCGGTTTATATACCTATAATTATAAAAGTAATAATCATCTGCCTTGGTGATGGTCATTGAAATTATTGTGTCCTGAAATGTTGGCTACTATAAAAATCTACCCATAAAAGTCTAACATTTTGAAGCAGTATTATAATTTTAAATAAATTATTAAATTAAATCAGTAAATTATTATTCTTTTAAATACTCCTAAAGATTGCGATCCCTTAAATTATAATTGGTATTTACATAATTCGATAGTAGATGATTGTCGAAGAAATTGTTTTTAACTTTTATAAATCAAACTAATAGAATCAAAGATGTAATATTTTACGGTCAGTAAGAAACCTTTTACTTCTACTGTATAGAATAAATATTAACGGTATTTATTTTGAAAATTTCAGTTAGAATTTTTTCCCTCATGAAAAATTAGGTAGTTGTTATCACGTCATACACAAATATAAATGTTTTTATCTTCAGTACAATTAGATGTATGTACGATTATCTGTGAACCAAATATTTGAAAGCTTGATCTAAGTAATGATTTATGTAGGCAGTTAAAAGCATATTTTTTTACTGTTACAATCAAGAGGGCAACTAAGCTAGCTACAAGTGATATAGGTGCAAGTTACTAAAAGTGTACTGACAAAAAGCCTTCCATCCCTTACGCGCTTGAAAGAATAATGTATTAATTTCACGGTCAATATGGTCAATATCTCCAATTCATAAATATCATCCAGTCATGTCGATCCCCTTCAATACCCAAAACCAAATCAAGATTTATATTATTCGAAATAAGAAGTTTACCAAACTGAATATTTGCACCCCATCCGTAGTAGTTTACCGAGGGAACGAGCGATACAAGCGACTGCCTTACGTGTACCAAGTACCAGGATAGCATATAAGTAGCAGGGTAGCAGATAATCGTATTGGCAATCGGGGTTAGAGGTTAGGCTAAAAGGATCGTCCGCTGTCTTCCGTAGGTACCGTCTGCATGAAGAAAAATTCTACAAGCAATGTTAAGCGCCCGAGCAAAATTCAAGAGCAACTTTTCAAAAGGTTGCGTATGTGTTGAGAAATTTTTAATTTGTCTTTTAGTTCAAATACAGTCAAATATATTTCTCAAATGTACATGTTTTAAATACATAAAATGTAAATGTACATGTAATGTAAATGTAAATTAAATGTAAATGTACATGTTTTAAATACATAAAAATGTATTTAAAAAATTACAACATCAAAAATGGTGACAAATGAACTGACATGACAAACAAACACATACGGTTTTGCTTTTTTATAACCGTGATGAAGTAGATTGCTGTTTCCGAAATCTGTATAGTTAAATACGAGTAAATGAACTCAAGTAATTCATACGTACGAATATAATAAACATAATTTTATTAAAATGAATAATCACAATGTATTTTCAATAAATATTAAAAATATTTTTTATGATGTAACAAAGCTTTTTAAGAGAATTGATTTTAACACTTTTCTTACATTAAAACTTTTTAATTAAGTAAAATTAACTTAATTTTTTTGATTTGCCTGCTTTGAATATTTAAAAGTCAATATTAAATTGTAAATTGCCAATAAAACCAAATATGTCATATGCGTTCGAAGACGAATAAAGTATGTTTTTTAAGGCTTACAAAAGATGAATACACCTTTACATTTCAGAAAGAAATCGATATATATTTATTGTGTCTTCGTTAATAATTTATTATAATTATAGTACAAAAAGTAAAATTTGTATTTAATTTAATGTAAATATATGTAATTGTACACCTTGAAACATTTCATGTACTCCTGTGAATAATGCACTCGTTTTGCAAGGCGATGTTTTTTTTAAACCTGCAGGACAGAAAATTATATAAATTATTTTCCAACAGATGATATCGTGACACCTTTGACTGCTTCATGTACTCCTGTTAATAATACACCCGTCTCTGCAAGGCGGTATTTTTTAGAAGGTTTAGCGGGGGATTGTTTTTCAGAACATTTAGCCCCGGCCGGGGGTCAGTTACACCCCTCTATTTCCCGAGATTGATTTCAATCCAATTTGGACAACTTCCGCTTTACTTCCGGAAGCCGTGATATAGGCGGGGCTGCGGTCTAATGCGATAATACCGGATATATTGCGGGTGGAAAAAAGAGGGAGCTTCCAACTACCTGCATGTGGGAGGATTAAACATTCCAAGTAGATAATATAATCAAGCTAGTCCCTCTGGCAAAAGAAACTGAAACACGATTTTCAATGAGAAAATTATCTCAAAATAAATAGAAGTTCGTTAAAGTTCCACCATATATATTTATGATAAAAGTACTAATAATATTTTTTATATCATTATTGGTCATTTTTTAAATAAAAAATCGCATAATTATCAAATATAAAAAGTCAATATTCTTACTTTTTTAAACTATGCTAAACGCTTGTGTTATAAAAATGGGACTGGTATCCCGGACTGGGGCTAGAACCATCGACCACCAGATCACGAGGCGAATGTCATGACCACAACACTACTACTAGCTAATAAGCTAATATTTGTGTATGTACCATATTTACTTAATTTATTCTGAATTTAGTGTAAACCAGCAGAAAGCAAACAAAATTGAAAAATAAACACCTAATCAGATTCTTTTCGAACGAAGAATTTATTTTTTTTACAAAAATACCAAAGTCTGAACATTAGTTAGTGAACTGAAAACTGTAAACTATTTTTTATAAGAACAAAATACAGCAACTATTTAATGTGAAATATCTCATATGAATAATGTGAAGTATGGCCCAACACATTGTTGTAGAACACCATTCATATAATGATTAAGTTTTTTACCTAAATGCGTACTATAGATATTAAAAAATGACAAAATTACAATAATCTTTCGGCGATCCTTAGATAAGATTTCAATTCAGTCAAGTTAGTCCATCACACGTCTCCCTAGATGGAAAAATATACGAGTATGTTAAGTAGGTATATGGATTATCAAATATAAAAAATAAATTAATTTTCTAATATTTTATCGTACATTACTGTTCCTGAGGACGAGCTTAATATTTTAATGGTAGATTCTGAAAAAACGTTATCCAGTGCAAAAAACTTGTGCGATAAATATGTATAATATGAATAAATATGCATTGATTACAAGTAAATATACCTATACGTTACTTCATCGATGTTTCGCATAAAAACGAGGTGAATTAAAAATAATACTGTTTGAAACCGATGAAATATGACCTTTTGACATTAACGATTATTAGTGAATTTTAATCTACCGCATGCCATTAAAATATAATATTTGTGCGATGGATTATATCAAAGCTTATTTAAATCAATTTAAAGCCTTTAAATTACTGGCTAAAATAACGCATTAATAACTGCATCCTATATCAATGTCGTAAAGCTCTTTTTGCAGTTTGCACATAATAAAAGTGCAGTCATATTTATGACGCAGTGTCGATTTTTTCCGCCGAGTTTCGGATCACATAAATTTTTGTGCAATGACAAACAACGCTTTGTGTATGGAAAAAGTAAAAAATTAAAAAATCGCGTTCCTGAAATGCAATTCAAACGAATAATAGAAAGTTTGTTTTGCAAAATAGATGCATCGCCGTAAAAAATGTGGTTTTTCCTGAATGGCTTACTATAGGTGATATTTTTTGAAGAAATTACAATTTGAAAATGCACACGATTATTTTTAGTTGGTAACAAGCCTAATATTTTATTTCATTAGGTAATCAAATCTCTTTTTTAAATAAACAAGAAAATATCTCAGTAAAATTAATCTCTACACTAACTTAGACTTAGAAGGCTAACAGCGGAATAACACTTCCAATAGACACATTTCTTTAGATATTTTTTATGAATAAATTTTAATATTGATATTAAAGCTATTAAATTCTTCATTTTGAAGAGTGATTTTTCCATTAATGAACTATAGGTAAATTGAAATAACTAATAATAACTACTCAAAAATCAACACCCTAGTGTGTTTTCATATACCTATACAGTACAAGTATTTTATTCCACGATATTCAGTCCACTTAATTCAGGTATGCTCCTACAACGAAAATGTTGACGAGATTCGATATTTTGTTACCATGTTATTGGTAATTTTACGGTACAGTTATTTCTATAAATACCAACAAATCACTCTACATGTTGTGTTTTTTAAGAATTATATATAGTATTCCATATTTGTATAATTAAGGACTGGTATTCGTTCAAGCACTCAAATTGTTGTACGTGATTCTGTTTCTATGGAAAGACAAGTAATATTTTTTCATTTAATAAAATTGTATTAAACTAATGTATTAAATTAATTCATAGTGTAACTACCTGAATCACACACACTGCATTCATTTTTAAAAATAATTAATCATGCTGTTTCTAATTATTATTGTCACCCTCTTTAGTTTTCCCCTGCAATTAGCGACACCTAAAACAACCTCCCGCCTCACACAAATACCACCCCGAACATTGCCCACTAAATTAACTGTCTCGCACTCTCTCAAAATGGCGGATCGTGCCGGTGTGGGTATATAAATAAAACTCACCCCCAGCGCCTAAAGGGCGCAAGATGTCGCTACTGGTTTGCTCATAAATCAGAAAGCTACACAAATACATTTATTAGGTATAAATTAATACAAATGTACTCACACGTGTTTATTAGGTGTAGTGGTTATAACTCTCGCTATGAGATCCAGTGGATGGTGGTTCAATCCCCATTTTGGACACCAGAAAGATAGTCCTATTTTCATTGCACAAGCGCTTAAATTTATTTGAAAACAGTAATAATAAAACAGAAAACATAATTATATTGATGCGACACGTATTCCGTATTCGCATCTCCTTTTAAACAAAAACATTTTACTATTTTGTAAATTATTCAACCCATAATGATGAACAAACAAACGAACAAACAAACAAATAATATAAATAATATAATATTTCGGCGGTAAAATAGTATTGAAATATAAAGTTATTTTTTTAATATTCTTCTTTCCCCAAGAAATAATTTTTAAGACTAATAAAATAACTTACCTACCAACCATTTCCCACAAGGATTTTAAAATTATTTTAGAACTTTTCAAATTGTATATACATATTTATATTTCATATAAATATCCTCCTTGTTTAATTTTTTTATGCTATGTATCATTTCTTTATTTTCGTTGTTGTTATTATTATTTATTAGCACTTTTTCATTTTCTCTTTCTCTATTTGTTACTCTCTTTTTCATCTGCTTCATATGTATAATTGTTTATGTACCCAACTTGGTTACACTGGAATAAAAAGTATGATCATTATCATAAGCAGAATGCATGGTGGACTTTCTCAATTCTATCCTGATACATCTATACACATATACACATTTTTCGATGTATTCTCGTCAGTTCTTGAGACTTGACAATATTTGTATTTATGACTAACAAAATGGATTTGTATTAAAAAAGTGAATACAAAAAATTGAGTACAAATACAACTGTACTTTTAAACAGAAATAAAATAATAATTTTTTTTATCTCGGTATTTTTTAAGGAATCGGCTAATTCTCGGATATGGCTTTTCAATAAAGGGAAAGTCTGAACGAGCTTTGGAATGTTGTAATAAATTTCAGTGGGTTAAATAAAACGTCGCGCCACTGCCTTTTTTTATTTAGGGGAGCTCCAACATCTGACCTGGATTTGACTGGCATTTTCAGAGTTTTCAGTACGGGATACAATTATAACTATGATAATAAAAAACAATTATATTCATAGTAAGGAATAAAATCATATCATAAAAAAGTTATTTATAATTAATTATCAGGAAACTCTCTTCTCTGTGTAATATATGTTTCATCCTGCATCCTACATTCTTCGACATATATCTTTTACCTAAAATTATGCGAAATAATTATTTTTCAATTATATTAACTAATCTTTAAACATTGTTGTTTAAAAATTGTTATGAATCTGATCTAAAACTTTGATCATAACTATAAGTACATGCATATTTCTTTAACTTAATTGATTTAAAAACATTCTATAACGAAAATAATGTATTTATAAATTTTATTTTATTTATTAAAAAATAAAGTAATCTTTAAAATAACTTAAAAATAGTACTCTTAAACTTCATGTAAATAACAATAAAAGAAGGATTATATATATCATGCAGATATTGATTTTGTTCCATACTCCTAATATTTTATAGAGAACGAAATAAAGCCTTTCCGTTATTTAAGGTTCTGTTTAATCCAGATCAGATCCAACCCTGTTAACCCTGATAAATACGTATTTTACAAACCCCTTGTAGAAGGGAGGCAATTCTAATCGTTTTTCAGACAACGAATACAATTTAATGTTCTTCTTTAATTAAGCCTGTCACTAAATCATTCGCACGTGGCGATGTTTCGATTTTAATGAATACGAAATTGGGGTGCCAAAAAGAGTTTTATTATCCGATATGTTTTGTTTTCCTAAAAATATCGCACGCTTCACAACACAACACTAGGACTTCCAAACAGGTTGGATCAGAAAATTCATTGTTGCATTGACATTGTTATTTTGAAAAATATTCAAAAATCGGTTAATTGGTTTGTCTTCCTTTTCCGTTTCCTTGGAGTGAGTTCACTTTATACAAATGCGCCAGAATGCTCTGTTCTGGATGGACTTCTAGCTTTTATGGGCATCCTTTATTTCCTTCTTTAAGTTTGATCACCAGGTCACCAAAAATTTTCCACGTTGTCTTCTGAGGGTATGTATTTTTTAAGCTCACATATATCGGTTATCGGTTAGTCAAAAAAAAATTTTTCAATTGTAATTTTCATGTAGATACATCTACAAAATACGTGGTATGATAATAATTAAGACCAAGCGTTAGAGGAAAGCCAGGCTAAAGGCGTCAACAGTCGACCAGCGTGCATGAGAAGATGTATGAAAGTGAACGAGATTCGTATGCCAGGAAGAAGAGTGTGGTGTTCTTAATTAATAAAATATTTTGTAATTGAAATAAATATTTGACTAATTCAAATTTATTTTATCAAATAAGTTGGTATTCCTGGTATATTCGCAGTTATAATTTTCAATTTCTTGGTAGCTCTTATAACGCGAATTATATTTTTTTACGGACATTTTTACATTTTACATAATATGTCATTACAATTTTATTTCCTTCGTGATTTATTTTTGAGAAGTTTAGATTTTCCATGGCAAAAAAAGCAAAAGAATGCGTCCGCGTATCGCCCAATAAATGTTATTCAATTTTTATCGATATTGATAAACCATGAAAACTTTCGCATGATGTTATTTTCCCAGTTTTGATTACAAATACAACTTTGGTAGTTAAGGTTACTCTGTTATTTATTTTCGGTTGATTTTCGTGGCTGATCGAACCCCATTTTCAGCAATTCCTCGGTTTGATGTGATTTATGTACTTTATTACACAATATCCATATATTTCCACGTAAATTTATATACATGCGTATATACTTCATCAAAATTGGCCTAAATTTTCTGATATCATTTGAAAGTTAACGACTGTATTACGGTTTTATTAGAAAATGAGCAACCTTCAATAACTGTGAAGGAAAGAATTGCTAAATTTCGATGTTTATTTTTTTAATATTATTTTTTCTTCTACAAACTTGAAATACACACATTTGGTTGAACTATGCCTGTCTTACTAGAAGAATGTATAAAGAGACAGGCATACTTTACAGTAAATAATCCAATTTACTATATTAACAAGTATCATATATACAAAATAACAAATACAGTTATTAAAAAATACATTATTGTGTTTGGGTGAGGGTAAACACTTTTGTGTTTGCCCATATTTCTAATCCAGGATTTTTTTGGTATTTTATGTTTTTGGTGTAATTTATCATCGGATTACATTGATGTAAATTTTTTAACTGCAGTTAAAAAATTTGGGCATAAAATACTTATGGAAGAGTGAAAAAGACGAAATGGTTGTTGTTCAAATCAATATTAAATATTAATTATTCATATCTAGCACTAAATTCTTTAATAAAAAAAAAAGCTTGAAAACAATTGTAGGGTAGGATAGGGGTGGTTGATTTTGAATAATAATAACAGTTATAAAAATGGACGGTTAATATAGCGCTTTACATAAAAACTAGTAGGTATTTATAATTTAATTGCGAACTTATGGATATGATTTTTCAAAATTATGGGATTTGATTTTATTAAACAATGTCTCTCATGCATCGCTTCATATTATGGAGGGTAGAGGGTTTCACGCCTTTGGGCCTGCCGCCGCAAAAGTCGTTCTTATCTATCTATATCATAATCTTAGTCATCTACCTGTGGTTGGTCGGTTCTACAACCCCTCCTGCAGCTGAAGTAGAGGCTCATCTCAGATATTAGCATCTTCTGTTCAAGTTGTCCGGTACGCAGAGCTTTTGGACATATGGAGGCGCCTTGTTATGTATCTCTTTGTACGTCTTTAAGTCTTGTGTTGTTTTAGAGAGAGGCCTTTATCCTACGACTGAAGAAGAGGAGAGAAGAAGAGGAAGTAAATTTGTTTTACTTGTTGAAATAATCAATCTTCAACTCGTGCACGATAATAATTAAGCAAACGCGGATATATAGAGTGGCGCAGGACACACTTACGAGGAGTTTCTCTTTCCAGCATGCTCCCGAAACAGTGAGAAATTACAAATGAAACCGGGAGTTAAGAGAATTCTAAAAATTAAAAAAAAACAAGGTCATGCGTAAACGAAAAAAAACATATTAAATCTGTCTTTATTCATTATCGTTCTATTGATAATGTTCTAACAAACTGAAATGCGTATCAAATAAATCAAATGGGCAAAATCAAAAAAAAGGGTTGCATTTCCATATAAGTAATTTTGAAGTTCTACAAACGAACTTGGAGACATAAAGGTAGAAAAAAATCCTAGAAACACTGCTAAACAATTGTCGGAGATCCGATTGTGCTCGGCTGCCGTCGAGTGGTTATGATTTCGGTACGCTCAGTCTTTTTCAGGCTTGCTCATGTGTAGTGAGAGTATTATTTAAACATTTTTAATTGAATGAAAATTCTTACACATTAGGGTGTACTTATAGACATGCTCGAGTGTCTCCAATAAATAAATGCGTAGTAAATAAATTCAGTAAAGTTTTAATTTATTCTTAAAAGCAGATTTTTTGCAGCAAAATCACGTTCCTAAAAACAGCTTCCGCCGCTAAATGTTTTCTCATCTTATTATCTCAGCTCGGCCGGATCACGCAATCCTCAGATAAGTTTGGTTTACAGCATCGACAGCCGATTGTTAGGATATAATAGACCGCCCCAGGCCGCGAGCGCCGCTCTCGTATTTACTGCGCCCGTGGGACACATTACTCACATGACAAATATCAAATATTATTTACTGGTCCGTGTGTGCATTAACGCCATTGGATGCTAACATTGGCCGCTTGTACGTACACGCAAGATACCAACACAGCCAATAATGGATCGCCCACACGCTGGTAATTTATCGCCCTCTGCTCGCTTTGTACAGTATCCAGCGTCCTTCAGGTTCTAGAGCACCGATTGTAACTTTGCGTTACTTCCGTAACTTACATTCATCATCTTTAGTCAATTCATTCCAATAGATCCTTGATACAGATCCCCAATGTGTTCTGATACAACAAACAAATAAAGGTATATTTAATTAAGATAAATTATATAAGTCTCATAGAGACATGTATAGAAGTATTTATAGCGTGGACACGGCTTAAGGCCTATATTAGTTAGCTTCAGTGATCACTTTATACAATGCTGACAATAATAACTGAGAACAATAACTGAGACAAACAGACAGCTTACCACAGTTCAAAAAACAACTTAAGACGCATTTACTTAGACAATCCTATAAAAACCTATAGAATCTGACCACAACACTAGCTAGTGTTTTCCACTCCTATTGTGCACTCCGCGAAAACACCTAATTCTTTCAGGCACTCCCAACTATTATAGTATTCAATTTTAATTCAATTTCTTGCATGCCACCTAGTGAATAAGTAATATAGTAAATAAGTTTTTTTTCTTTTTTAGCGGTAAGTTGTTTTGTAAGATAATAATTTTTCTGTGTAAAGAGCCCTTGAGATGAGTGAAAATGGCGCTATATAAGTTATCTAAATATTATTATTATTATTAATGCAACATTCACCAATTAATTACAATTCACAGTAAGAACATTCACACATTATCATTTTTTTGTAAGTTGTATATATATATATATATATATATATCTGTTTTATTTCAAACATTTGAAGAAACTATGCTACAGACATCTCTGATCGAAAATTTTCCTTTGAATTCCTTTGAAATAGTGTAAATTCTGTATGTAGATGTCGCTACTGGTAATGTAATCTGTGGAAGTAGAGCTGGTAGAAGTGATACGTAAACTGAATGCAGTGAAAATTGCGGTAAATGCGAAAAGTGGAGTAAAGAATTAAAAAGAAAAATCTAAAACTGATTTTAAAAAAGTAAATAGAAATGAAAAAACATGGCTTAGGTAGTAGGAGCATGTTGATCAAATGAGAGCAAGTGTTTTTCACGCATTTTTTTTTGTACTCTATTTATGTATATAAGATCTATGTAAGAGGTACCTATATGATATAGGGTTTTGTAATATTGAAAAGATAGAAATAAATTTAACTGTTTTAATCATAGACCAACAAAAAATATGGAGACATAACCTAATGAAAATTTATTGGCATGTAATCACCTTCCACATCTGATCCAATAAATTCGAATTGTTAAAAAAAAATTGTTCTCATGGTGACATCTCTTATCGGAGGTAAGCGATCATTCTGGCGATTATGATTTCTTTTACCGCTGAACGGAACAACTCAGTCGAGTTTCACTTAAACCAGTCTCTCAAGTTACGCAGCCATGAGATGTGGCGTTTTCCTGCGCTTCTTTTACTACTTATTTTCCCCTGTATGGTGAATTGGTTTAGCCTATGTTTTGGTCTTCTCATAATATATCCGAGATACTCCAGCTTTCTTATCGTGATAGTTCGCAGCACTTCGGTCTTTTCCCATACGAAGGACTTCATCATTCGTCACTCTATCCACCCAGGAGACTTTCAATATGCGTCTATAGAGCCACATATTAAAAGCCTCGACTTTGCAGATTAGTCTTGGTTAAAAAATTACTGCGAGCTCGTAAATTTTGAAACAATTTTGAAAAGGTCTAACTAAATACTTTTCAAAAGTATAATGTCTTAGTAAATGTATGTTTTTACTCAAAATACTAGGTTTGGGACAAAATTGAAAAAATACGACAATTATAAAAATACATATCGTTTACTAGGGGATTTAATTAAACAAGAAGAAATACTTTAACTGCGGTAAAAGTGTGTCTTAGAAAAAGCTCGGTGGGATATTCTTCCACTGAGACCCAATCTCTGATTTTGTATGAACAAAGATTTACGTATGAACGTAAATTTTTATATATTTGGTTTTATATACACGTTATAGCTATTTTGTTCCTCTCATCATCAGGTGTAATTAACACCTACGCTTACGTGTATGTAACACAATTTTAGTTCGGTAAAAATTAAAATAGGATATTTTATTTATTCTCGAATTTGATCAGCGTTCTAAGCTGATGACGCTCGTGGTCAACGGGTTAACATTTTAAAACGATATTTTGATGAAAACGGCATTTACCTGACGATCATCGTACATTCACGACATGGCTACTATTTAACGACAACTGAAGCATTATGCCTTGTCGGATCACAAGGCGTCGAGGGAAGAACATGGTTTATGACGTGCTACGCAGTCGTTTACATGATTAATATATGCATTTTCCACAATTATTGTGTTTATATTGTGCAGTAAGCCTCCCGAACCGCTTCAAACTGGAATTTGTTAAGTCGTAAAGCAGATTTTATGATGACGCATCTATTTGCACGGCCTCCGGCTGAAATATTGTGTGATAATGCGAGGCGGCGTGTACTTTATATGGCCGCAGCGTAATAAATAAAACATAACAATTGGTTAGAGTATCCCTAGTAGTTAGTACATATTAAACAGTAAATCTGCGGACGCTGTGTTTACGGACTTTTCTGACGATTTCGTGATTGCCAGCCCTGCGCGCTGCACGTGCCGACACTGCATCTGGTAGAAAATCTCGTTCAGCGTCTTTGAGTTTGTTCAAATTTCTATAGTTATTTTTTGTCAATTTATAAATTTGGAAAATATGCCATTTTTTAATAAATTAATAATTTATTCAATAATTGCAAAATAACTTTTTGGTAACATAATTTATATGAATAAAAAGAGAACACTTTGTATAAAATCATTATTTATCTTATATGAAGATTGACTTAAAACAATTATGTTTCATTTCTTTTTTAATGTCTTATGTACTTATTATTTTTATTTTTACACGTTGTACCCTGATGAAGGGCCCATTGGCTCCGAAATATGTTGATTATTCAATAAAAAGTGATTTTATACAAGGCGTTTTATTTTTATTAATTGATAAAAATATGGTCTTATTTTTAATAATTATTAATTAATTATAAATAAAAATGAAGATAAATAATAATAAATTAATTAATTAACTAGGCTTTCCTGTAGTCCAATGGTATGCCACTAGCATTTCATACCGGAGATTCCGGAATTAATAATCTAGGAAGGTCACACAGACGCGCGAACAATACATCTATGTAATTTTTTCACGCCTGGGTGTTTTGTGTTTCGCTCATGTAATTGAGCCCTATGGCATGTTGTAGCGATAATATTTTTAAAAATTATTAAAAAATTAAATTATTTAATAAATATTTATAAAGATTATTAAGACTGGTTTGGTGCTGAAGTTATTATAAATTAGCCCATTATAAATTATTCAAAAATTATTATGAGTATTGTAAGGATAGTAAAACAAAGGATAAATTTGAGTTATATATTTTTTCTTGTTGTGTTAAATCTTGTTAGCCTAAATATTCCAAATTTTCACTTCAATTGAGGCGAAAATCCTCAAGAAGTGCAATAGGAATCGTTCAACCTTACATTTATCCAATGTATAAATCATAACTAAGAATCTACTAAGTTTGTACGTTCTTCGGAAATAATAGAGGAACAACAATTCACGATAATTATTATGCAATGAAGTGCGGCACACTATAACTTTCATAGCTGGTAGCTATACCTATTATAGATTAAGTAGCGGATCGTTTGGTGGGCGGCTCCATAGATAAAACAACGTGTTTCACGGATTATCTATGTAGCAAATCGCTGGGGGCTTGTAGAGAACACTGCTTAACTGATTTTAAATAGGGATCGTACAATGATTTCCGTCTTACAAAACACACACATTGTAATATATGAAATATCAATATATTTTTAGAGAGCAGTTTGATATCGGATTTATTTAAAAAAAATAGCTCTACGAATATTGCACCGCAAGATTTACTCGGGACCCCGCTTGAAACCCTGCTTAGCATACAATAGTATTATGTTTCGTACCTGTTTACACAGTATCAGGAACGAAAGTTAACACTGTTAGCTACCTGTATACAAAATAAAGCAACAAATCCAAGAAATATTTTGGTATCTACTAAAATATAATCATATTCAAACACCTGTTTTTTTCCACAAAGAGCCGAGTTACAAAATGCTGCCCTGCTTAGGCCGACACTTTTACAGTAAGGTAAACAAAATGAATTTCTGTACCCAAAGCCTTGGCATCATTTTTTAATTTTGTTTTTTAATGCGGTTAGGTAAAGCTAAATAGACAATTTATTTTATTGCTAATTATCCCATGTGATCAAAATCGCCCGCCCACGGGGCCGTGGTTGAATGATGCGAAATTAACGTGAGAATAGAACTTAACATGTTCCAACTAATCTGACCATCTGGATTTATTCTAAAAGTGCGTTTTAGTACAACCTAATTTAAATATTTCTCACGGCTACTGTGCTGGATAATTGTTTTAAAATCTATTAATCTATTAACTCTTTTTATAGATACATCATTTACACATCTTTTTATATAAAATCTAAAATTCTGAAGCGGGAATGAGATGTTTTACTTTGTTTAATAACAGGCTTAAGCTGGTGTTAATTAACCCTATGCTAATAAAAGTAAATCGAAGAAAAATGCACTATTTTCATTTTATTCACATTATGTTTAAAAATGAAGCTTCTTTGGTTATAAAAAAAATTAAATTAATGCTTAGCAAAAAAAATACTTCCATAAATATTTTTTAGATACACGCATACCTAGATGTATTTATAATAATTTAATAAACCAGATATTGGATAAATACACCTTAGTAGCCTAATCGCGGTGTGTTAAAAATAATTTATGAAAATGACTTGATTTAAATTCTAAAATGAAGTGATGATAAATTCAAAAAGAAAAGTTAGGTACATAATTTTTTAAATCACTTGTTACTACTGCTGTTAATAAATATCTTTCCAGACTGTGGATAAATGTTTTCAATACATGTATATTAAATACATTATGTAATAGGTGTGTATAGGTATACGTACTTAGTGTTTATTATTATATCTGTGTACGAAACTGGGTTCTCTCTGCCATTATGTTTTTGGTTATGTAGGAGAAAATCTACTTCAAAACCTTCAGGGGTCGTAAACCTAAAAGTTTGAATTTTCAGAGTTAAGACAATTTTACCTTCATTAATATTTATCTAAATAGATACAAACCAACATAATACCTTTAATATTTCTGTGAGGGTAATTTAAATATAACGCAAAAATAATGATTAGTCAGCAAAGCCAGTCCGAATCAAAAAGCATAAATTATTTAAAATAGATAGCGACGATGAAGATGATTTGGAAATGGTACTAATTGAACGGTGTAGTTTGCATTAAATAGTATTCATTAATTCTCGTACTTTATGATACTTGTAGAGTTCAGTTAGTTGCTTTTAAAATAAATTATTATAGGTACTTAATTTACATGACTATAAGCTGCGTCTACGACAACCTACATATATCAAAAGGCATTTATAATAAATTGTAATAAAAAAATCGGTGTTGTGCGTTATTGAGTTTTTTTTACTTACTTACCATCACGCCATTTTCCCGTGGGGGTAGACAGAAAAGATAGAGCGCCACACCCTTCTGTCCTAACATTCACCTCTCGCCTCATCCACATTCATACATTTTCGCATGCAAGCTCGCCGGTTGTTGAGGCTTCTAACGGGACCATCCTCCAGTATCTGGTTAATTTGGTCATGCCACGTCTTCCGCGGTCACCCTTTCTTTTTTAACATACATATAAAATCATTTTATGGCAATTATCGGAAATAAAATGTTACTGAAAATATTTTTTTTATCATACAATAGATATATTATAGATGTCTCGCAGAGATAAAGCTATTTTTTCTAGACATCAGTAATATATCTTGATTGATAATGATCTCTTCGGGGGACAAAAATCCAGTACGCAATTCCAAAATTCCAGTAAAGAACTGTTATAGAATGTTCTAGAAATTTTTTAACATAAGTACATAATAACACTAAGGTATTTTTTATAGTTTTGAAATTGAAAACCTTTTTAAAAAAATAGTCATAATAATAATTAAATGTATTAATTGGTATAAATCAGTCAAAATTGTTATCGAAATATAAAATTACTTTTATCAATTTTATTTGTATTATGGTTTTCCAATTTTTCTAAAAACCCGAAATGGTTTACCAGGGCTGCTCAAACACGGCACATCCGCTTATTACGTGTATCGAAATATCGATAAATTATGGCGTGTTCATTTGGGCACGATGTTTAATCTGTCCAGCCGCTCTCTACAGACCCTCTGCCCGCCCTCCACTCCGTCCACCCTACACCCACCCCTTTCCACCCCTGTTCCAGTCACTCCCCTCTCTCACATCCTACTCTCTCATCTTTCATAACAACGCACTGTTATAACGGGAAAATTCACAAACACACCGTGCGGAAAGAAAATGCTTGGTGTAAGAGTCTAAAAATTGAAGGAAGTAACTTCAAAAAATTTTATCTCATTAAAACAGTAATATGTCAAAAGAAAATAAAAAAATGATGTATTATTTCATTGTTGAAGAACAATATTATTTTACTATAAAACGCAAACTATAAATAGAAATATATACATATTTATATAATACTTATATGCCATTAGCTAAAACTGCTGATAGATAATATTCCAGTTATGAAAATTGGCTGAGAGTCCTGACGCCATCTAGCGATTTTAATTATAAAAACTTCAAAAAATGTTGTTTTTAATATTCTTATAAGACTTGAAAACAATGCATTGATTTTATTTCAGGCATGTTTATTTAATTACTATTTGAAATCCAAGGAATTTTTTGCCACAAACAGCTCGCAATACACACTTTAAATGGCATAAAATTTACTTAGGTTTAATTGTAGTTAAATAATATGTATAAGAAATATTAAAAAATATATCAAACCTAATATCTAATACATAATTTATTTATATAAAGGCATGCATGAGAAAATTATAAATTAATATATATGTTATACATATTTTTCACGAGAAATCCTTCCATTTATTAATATTTTCTGAGGTTAACGAACCGTATTATTTTTCCGTGTTTATAAAATATGTTTTTTGTTCCTTTAATTACATTTCAGAATTATTATGACTTACGAATGTAATAATTAAAAATGTTAATATTCTAATTTCGTTTGTTACAGGTAAGCTTTGGGCATTTAAATAATGGACATTAAATCACCAATCACAATGCGTAGGTAAGTTAGTACATTAATTTTAATTCGTTATAATTACATAACACGCCAATAAGAGCGCTGGAAGTTCTATAGCTGTCGGACTCGCAAGGCAATAAATAATATACAGATCTTCTACGCAATTAAGTATGCCAGTTGGATAGTTTAATTGAGTCATTAATAACGAAGTATAGCGGGTGTAATTCGAATATTTTTGTATAACTGGGAGTTCCCCTTCGTGTGAATTCGTAATGGCCAGTAAATTTCATTAATGTGTACGTCACTGGAGCAATTTGATTCAATATTTTAATCATGAAGACCTGAATAATTCTCTAATCTATTCATTTTATTCTAAATATCGTAACGGAGTGATGCGGAATCTTCATTTTAATAATTGTTTTAAGATGTGTCTGTATGTTAATGGCAGCCGTTACTCTATTTTTAATGAATAATATATGACCGTTAGCAGAATTCGAACATCGGACGACTGCACATTTGACCATAAACGAGTAATTCAGAAGTCTGCTAGAAAATAAAAGAATACACCAAAAAAGTACTAAAAACTTAAGTTTTATGAAAATGTGACAACTATGCATTCTTCAGGTAGAGACCTAACCAACATCTTAAGTTTGTGGGGGTCATACCTGGGGCGAATTTGAATTTCAATCAATTTCAAATATTTTATATATATTTCAGTTATTATTTCAATAGCACTGTCGATATTGTTTCTTTTCCTCTCTTTTTTACCCACAAAGCTTGATAGATTTGATACATTAGCATACGAAATTTATGATATTTTTTACTTATGAGCTCAATTTAATTTATAATGTAAAAATATGCATAATATATTTTTTTTATATGTAATATAAAAAAATGGCACAATATTATCAACACATCGTTTAAATAGCATATCAGAACAAAATAAATATAAATGTATAAAATATTTCACAGCACACATCGCTCCAATTATTACTATCCAACTATTAGCAATATTAATTGATCTCTCGTTATTACTATATTTACAATACAATGATTACGAGTAGTTATGTTTTTTGCTTAAAGTTTTAAAGAGTAATATCGTAAGATTTTCGTAACCATTAAACCGATTGTAAAACAGTTACAAATTTTTTCTAAATGTAAAAATAATCTCATTTTATTTTTAATCTAAATATTTGGAAGTTTTTAATATGTAAATTGGAGGTGTTTCTACCTGTAAGGCATGCTTTTCCTTTTTAAGTGCCAATATGTCAAATTAATGGTACTCATATAAAAGGAGGAATTTACATTAGAATCCGTAACGTGCCGAAAATAAACAGGTGGCAACTTTTTTATAAGGGGGTAGGAACAGCCTCTTCGTCCCCAAGAATTAGTAGGTACCACCGTTTGCTTATCACAAAATTTCAGGCGCCTTCTTCTACCTATAGAGCCTTATTCAATGCATACATTGGTATATTTAAGAGGTTGTTGTCAACCTTTACAATAAAATTATTAAATGTACCAAATAATCTTTAGTTCATATCTCATAAGGAAGTTCGATATTTTCAACAATAACCAATTATATCTCTTGAGTTGCGTATGAATGTATCATTATCTATTTTTATTCAAATAAAAATTTGAAAAGCTTTTATGAATATTGCATTTTTATTAATATTGTATTTTATTAAAAATTAATAAAATAAAAGTTTGAAAAGCTTTTATAATATAACGTTTTCAAAATTATAAGTCCAATTTAAATATTAGAATAAAACTCCATTTTTTATCACATTTAAAGGCAGGTATATTATTATTTGTTGGTTGTTAAGCTTATTGTAATTTCCCAGATAAAATAATTAATATTTAAAATATTTTCTCAAATATTTAATACTGTTCTTCAATAGAACACCTCTGCCCGGGACATAAGTAATAATACAAACATCCCTCTCCTCCCTGGGGTTGGTATAAATTGCTTTTGGGAAGAAATCGAGAATGGGGAACTGCCTTTGTAGGATCCCAAAACCTCCGAGACATAAAACGATCGACATTTGCAATATTCTTCACTGCCTTGTGCTATTATTAGATTCTATGTCTTTTGATATTACTCTTATTACTTATTTGCTAGGGAATATTATGACTCAATTAGATGAGATAATATAATGTTAGTATTTTTATGGTAAATACGTATTGCGAAGAAGATTTGAAATTATTTTTTTGATTTTGGTGAGTTTTTGGATGATAAAAAAATCTCAGCTGAATGTTGAAAAAATACATCATTCATTGGACTTTGTGTATCACTTATCTGTAATTTTTCAATAGATCAATAATAACAAAAATAAAATAAAATAAAAATTTACAAGCTCAATATTAAAAAAATATATTTTTAAAAATTCTGAGGGAATATAAAAAAAACTACCTATAAATTATTCGTTCGCGAAGAGCGTTAATTACGTCACACCATTTCCTCAGTATTACGTAAGATTAGATGGAGAACAGAATGCAATACTCTTTTGTCCTAATACGCGATACACTTTATTTTGCCTCCTTTACTTTCATACATCTTTTTATTCACGCTCTTCGGTTGTTAAAGTTTTAATACAGATGTCTCCGATTAAATTAACCTGATCTTGTCAGGTGCATACCAGTATGATATATAATGATGAGATTAATTACTCAATAGTAAATAATTGAAAAATACTATTGAAAATATTGAATATTGAAAAATATTGAAAAATACTAGAGTAGCTTGTTGGTCCTGTGGTTAGGACACTGGCCACGTGATCCAAAGGTCGTGGGTTCGAACCTCACTCCAGACTAGCAAGTTAGTCCTATTTTCATAGCACAAGCGTTTAGCTTAGTTTGAAAATAGTAAGAATATTGATGTGACACGTATTCCGTGTTCACATCACTATTTAAAAAAAAAAAAAAATCAATATTCTTATTTTACAATTCTTGCTATCAAATACGTTTAATTTATGGTGACACCTAAAAGTAGCTAACCTTGGCTTTGTCGCTTGAGCGATAATCTTATTAATAAAATTAATATTAATTTAATATGATTGATAAACCTTTAACCTCCAGAGCGTCACGCACCATGATGAAGACCTGTAAACACTTAATAACTTCACAATTTTAACGCCGATTTTTTCTCAGCCTCCGTATTATCATGGGAATGGCCGATCAATTTTTGTTACGGCCCCTAAAAGCCTTAGCAAGGCATCGGGGGTGTCCCGTTAACTTCGGCGGAGTTTAATAACAATTTATAGGCTCTTCAGAGTACCGCCTCTGGTACATGAGATACTTGGACTTGTCTTGATATGAAATTAAGTGCTCGCCGCACAATTTATAACTAATTATTACATTGCGTGTACGTTTTGAGAAAGAAGACCTTCGATGGTTTTTACAAGTGGATCTGGAGGTTTATAGGCAGCACGAATGATTTATTACAGACTTTTTCGAGATTTAGTAAAACATACACGCGTAAACCATCATTTTTTCGTCTAGATACATGTACGTTAGAATAGAAGGTCACGCTGGCGAGACAGACAGTATTTTCGTGTTGCGTTATCAACATAACCGACCGACTATTCAATACAATCACAGTCGCGTATTTTGAATCTGGTTTTAGTGCCAGTTTTTACCGTGAAACTAACACATAAAATTGTATTAACAGTAAAGAAGTAGGTATATCTGAATCCAAAAACTTGTAATATAAATGGAAAATTGTTGAACATCTCCATCAAAAAAATGCGCATTTCTGTTCTAAAACATTTTAGATTTTTCTTAAATACCTAGAATATATTAATTTTTGTCTACAGTGCAAATTAAGAAAACGGAAAAAAATCTCCCAACAAAATGATTTGTGATTTCTTTCTACGAGAAAATTTTTCACATCTTTGAAGGAAAAAAGAATAAACTGGCCGCTATGGTGTGTACTTTTTACGACTTCATGACTCAATTTTCTATTAATTAGGCTAACATCTGATAATAAACATGAATTTCGCTCGCCACACTTCACTCTTAAGCTTTATCTGGATAACCTATCGACCACGTCGTCACCGAATGTACTGTTGTTTATGACTTTTCAACTTGATTTTTTATTGACGGTCACTTATTTTAACATGAAATATTATTAGGATCCCTATGGTTTCATGGTAAATGATTTCTACTGTATTTATAAGCTCTGTAGAAAAAGAGGTAATAGAAGATTGTATGGCAGTATTTTTTTGGTTTTTGAGGTTTAGTCACATGTTGTACTTAATCTAGCTTTGCTGAATAGTGACTTGCAATGAAACGACAAAGTACAATTTTTCAGTTATGATTTTTTGTTGTGTTCTGCGTATTTATGTACGTACAAATTTATCAATACGTGACCAGTCGCTCGTAAGCAAGGAAATTCATATATTATACTTATTTACGACTCCTCGCAACGCTACTTATTATAGTTTTTATATATTCAATAAAAAAACTATTAGCTGTAGTGAAGGCATGGCTGGAATAATTTAGAGCGTAATACAGAGATTTTTGACGGACATCATCGGTTTATTTTATTGTCTAACGTAAGTACTACTTATTTTACAGAAATATTAACCACTTATGTTAACACATTTATCAGAACGGAGAATTTAGATGTATCTTTGACTTGCGCAGGCCCAAAAAATATATTTATTAATTTATTTACTACCGTTAATGAATGCCCTTGTGTGATTCAACATACCCAGTAAAATCCTTTTTATATACAACAGTGCATAATAAAAAAAATATATAAAAAAGTAAGAACACATGTATATTATATTAATAAATAAAAGCACACTATTTCCGTAGAAGCAATGCTAACTCAAAACAAAGCATATTTCATGTATAAATATGTATTCAATTCAGATATTCTCCTACAATGAAAATGCTAACGAAATTCCACCTATGCCGGTGCATCCATGTTATCTGCGAATTACGACAAAGTTATTTCTATGGATACTTGGCCCAAGTGGTGAGTGAGTACGGTGCCCCTTGGGGCGGTCGGGTAACTTTATTTTGTTTAGGATCCTAGAGTGCAATCGGAGAGGGAAGCATTCGTAGTCTATCCTTAAGGGGAGGACTAATTATTCATTTTTTTATTGGTACATATTTGTTAGAGACAGGAAAAAATCATGTAGGTATCAATCATAAAATGAAATATTAACAATGACTTTGTAAAAGTCACCCAATTTCGACCAAAATTGTACTCTCCCAGGGTAGCGTAAGCCCTCACGAGTAAGATCGGTCAAAGGGTGTAGAAGAGTACGCAAGACAGACAAACAGACATTTATATAAATACAGATTCGCGTGAGATCAAAACACAGGCTCTACATCAATTTTATTAAGAGTACATTATTTAGCGTGCATGCAAATGAAGACCGGGCTCAAGTTCGTTAGGGCGCCGCCGCCCAGCGCGGGGGACTCGGCCCGGCGCGCCGCGCATCGCGGAATAAAGCAACGTCCGCCGAGACGGCAGATACGATCGTATATTGTGCGAGCGGTGCGGTGTGAGGTAACAACTTTATCCGAGCCAAACTAGTAGTGAGCCGTGTTGCATACGTAATGCGCCGCGGAGGAGCATCTGCGCGCCGTAAAAATCAAGGAAAAGGCCGCTGCGCGGACACGTCCTGCGCCGAATCATATCCCGCCGTGCGTAATGCGTACACGCCCCGGCACGCAACGACATGATGAAGAGTTTTCTTCATTTTCTATTTGGCTCTTGTGACACGCGTTAAACTGCATTAAAAAGTATGAAACATTTCATTTATTATTTACTAGCTGTGCCCGCGCGGCTTCGCACGCGTACATTGTTTGGATCGTCATAGAACTTTACACTGTTTGGATCGTCATAGAACTTTCGCAAACCTTCTAGAATATTCTCTTTCCAGAACTTTCGAGAAATTTATCGAATGTACAGGAACCTTATAAACACACCGACACATTCCGCCACTCAGTTTAGAACCTTATAGATTTTTCGGGAATTTTCTAGAACCTTCTCCTTCCAGAACTTTCTAGAGCAGGAAAGCAACCTTCTAGACTTACCGACACAGTCGGCACGTCTATTTTGAAACAATTTGAAGCATTTGCGGCCTTCCCATACAATGTGCTAGAAAGCACATTTTTGTCACCCACTCCCACCCACGCACAGCCACCCCAAACTTGCATATTTTCGATGTGACACCAAGGACTATCCACCACCATAACCACCGGTGGGTGGTTGTGGCGAAAACTTGGCGGATAGGGAAACACGGGTTTCTTTTTATATATATATATATATATTGATTTATCCGCTATCCAACGGAAAGACATAAAAACAAAATAGTTTTTATGTCTCCCACAATAGTAGCGATACCTACGTTATAGATAAGACAGTGAAAATGAGCAATAATGTATGTGTTACTGACAAAATGTTAAACTTCGATAATTTATACATTAGCTACTATATGTATGCACTACTATGAGTTAATGTATACACTTTACCAGTTAATGTGTAGGTACATTATCAAAATTTACACTTAACACAAGGCACACGGTCAAGCATGGTGACGAGTTTCCAGTATATGACATTACTCTACATATTTGGTATTAAAAAATATCCATTGAATTTAAAATGTTTTTTAAGTCCGATTTATATAATTTTGTAGTAGGTTCGGGGGTTGAGATGATATATATAAGAATGTTGTTACGGATATTAATCAGCTTTGTAAATAGATTTAGGAGAAAGAAATGAGCCGATTTTGGTCGGTACGTGCCTACCGAAAATTTTTTAATTTATCTTTGATTTTTGATCTTGTGGTTAATACGCTCACCTAGTAATCTAGTTAGTCTTCACAGGTTCGTTCGTCATTCCACGATATTACTTAGTTAATACTATTTTTATAGTTAATAGGTGTTAGTTAAGCTTAGTTTAAAATATAGGAATAGTACCTAATAATGACATGTACTCCGTGTACTAACTAATCTCTATTCTTATACTATCTAGGTATATTTATTAACTATGAAGATCAAGTACAAAAAATAAAAGGAAAGTAAGAGTTTTCTTTTCCTAAAAAAAATACAGTATCTATTTTTTTTTATTATAATCAAAATAAATACAAAGAGAAGGGTAAAGAAGAAAACATGCTAAGAAATCACTTATATCATTTTTTTAAAGTTTTGTAAATTTTTTAAAGATATTGTAAAGTACGAAAAAGTATGATAAAATTAAAAAATATTTTAGATAGGTACATACTTGACCCACTATAAATCTGTGCTTCTCATATTTTATACGCAAAGGTTTCACTTTGCTCGCCTGTGTAGATTCGTTTGCGGTGGATATTAACGTAGGTGCTATAAATCTCCAACTTGGAACTAATTTACCTGGTTTCCTCGTACCTATCCACAATCGTGGCCGCCACCTACCTGCGAACAGGAGTAAGTATATTACCATCCAACAAACATAACCAACTACCTACCGAAGGAATCTCTTTTCCGCCATCTTAGGCTTTCGTCGAGGCGTAATCTCGGACGCAATGCCTCCAAGATGTATTATTAAAATGTGTAATTTGAATTCGTTTTAATATGTATGAGGGGGTGGTTTAATAAAAATGGTGATTTCTCATCGCGCCTCCTCCATTACACGTCCACGTATATACCCACCGACCAACCGGGTCCTTTTCTAAATAATTATGCACTGATCTTTTGAAAAATGAAAATATGTTGTTAATGTGTCTTTAATTTAGATATACCTGCGCAAGATCTAGCCACGAAATATAGAATTAAAAAAATAGTGATTTTGATAATAAAACACATTTTTGTGACAACCTAGAGATGGCGTTTATTTTTTTCATAATGAGTTGAGTATAAAATATCATTAATTTTTATTAAGAAAAAAATATTAAACTGCTAGTAACAAATAATAAAAAAATTACAGTCAATTCGAGTGTCTTGTTATAGCTAATGGTTAACGCCTAGTGATCCAGTGGTCGGTGGTTCGAACCCCATTCCAGCAAGCTAGTCCTATTTCCATAGCACAAGCGTTCAGCTTAATTAGAAAAAATCAGAATATTGTTACAACTCGTATTCCGTCTTCGCATCTCTATTTTATAAAAAATATACAAAGGATCGATCATGACCACTGTAAGATTGTGGCCGATGTTTCGGTCACGCGCACCCACCCTAAGACGATTTGTCAAACTTATAAAAATGCGTTTGTGCGCAGATTAGTTCCACCGCATTCTTACGGTGGTCGTACTATACATTATTGACTTTTAAGAAACCTTTGTTTTATTTTAACAACAGAAGACGCTACCTTACGTCAAAGTTAGATCTATACAATTTTGTCAGAAGATGGTAAAATCAAATCGAATTACACTTTATCGACGATCTTCCAGCACTCTATTCCGTTTACACTAAAATTGTAAGTTATTACATAGAAGGTTCTGGGATTGTCCATCGGATTCTGGAAACATCGAGTAAGCGATACGAACACGAGAAAAGTAGGCAAAAGTACGGGAGGGGGAGAGGGGGGGGGGCACCGTGATGCGCAATTAGAGTTGTTTGACAGCGTGACTTAGAAATCCACAGAAAAAGCGACAGCGGAACCGTGCGGTGGCTAGCAGTTCATGAGAGGCGCATCAACAACTAAGTCAGAATGGCGAGGGGATCCTCGATCATGGGCCCGGATACAACAAAAAGTGTGGCCAGCGCATGCGTGACAAAGCTACAGATATTCAGCATGAGTACTTACGTGCGAAATGGAGCAGATCTATCTATCATAGATATAAAAACGTGCAGCGAAGATTCTAGAACGAAATTATTTAATTAGTGTGTGAAATATTCTTTAAACATTTAGTGTGTATTAAAGAAAAATCCTTTGTGTATGAAAGTTTAAATACATATTTAATTTTTTTGTAGTTTTTATTATGAAGGAAGATGCAGAAATGAGAAAAATGATGTTCTTAGGTTTTCACGCCCACTCAGAATCTTCAGGTTTGTGTTTTCTGGAGTATTACGCCGTATTATCAATAATAAGATGACATAATTCCCCAGAAAATACAAACCTGAAGATAAAAATAATATTCATTAATCACATCAATCCGCCATGTTAAAAAATTTAAATCTTAAGGTAACACATAATTTCTACTAATGAATGAATGAATGATAAAACCTTCATCATCATTAGGTACATGGCTACGATCTATTGAGGATCTTGAGCTTCTCAAGCAGTAGTTTACGCTACTGTTACAGCGTTAAATAAGATCCTCCAATGTATACATCAATATCTTAATAAAATTTAATTTCAGTCTACAATCCATGATTCTGTATCTCAATTAAATATAATTTTGAGACGCTCTATTTCATTTTTACGTTTGATAAGTAAAAATCAAATCATGAAATTACAATACAAAATTGTCTGGATACCTACGTGTAACATTTCAGCATATATTTTTTAACATCAATTCAATAGCCATTTAACCTTATAACTGCGTTACGAAGACTTGTAGTCGAGCTTTCGAGCCAATTTCTGATTTCTTTTTCCAAAATGAAAACCAAGTTTACCTGCTCAACGATTTGATCGGCCCCTTGATAAAGAGAATTAAGTTATTACGCATAATCGCTCAATCTGGCAGCACTACGTTTACACACACATTTACGTAAAAATATGCTCCTACACAGGCACCCGTTTCCCGAGGTGGCCCGTCCCACGTGTACCGATAAGTAACACTCGCAGTATATAATATACCTTTTCCAAGTGGTATATAGCCTATTAAGAAAAGGTGAAGTGAGTAAATAGCCTGTAATATTACAGTAGAAGCCTACTTTCTTACGCAAGTTCGACAGCCTATAGTTAATTTTTGGGAGGTACCTACCGTACCCATAATTATCAAAATTTTCTTTGAAATTATAGTTTGTGCATACATTAATGTATTAATCTTTCCAGATCAAGGAACGTTCTAATTTTTAAGGAAAAATGTCTGCATTCTTTTATAGTATTTCCGTTGTTAAAATTTGTAATTATTTAATAAATTTTATACTATACAAGATCAACTAATTACACAATTATTCAGAATATAAAATCTATTCGGAAATAAACTTGTTAAAGTCATTATGAAATGCGTCATTTAATATTGTATCCGTAACATAGAAGAGTAGCGCTCGGGATGTATTTAAATTTAGCCATTTAGAAGGGTGACTGGCCTCGAAAAATGCCGATTTTTCAACAAATAGTTAGTTATATAAAAAGTATTTTCTTTCTATTAATATTGTATGTAGTTGGTCATATAAAATTAATATATAATTTTATATGGGGGTTTCATTGGATTTTTTTTATTTTTAATAGGTGGTACCTAAACCATCTTGTGCACGTGTATCATATGGATAGGTATTAGTTATTTATGAGTAGATATGATTTTAAACATACAGCAATATAATTTAATACACTTATGTATGTTTTTAAGGGCAAATACCTTCCTACGAAGCGCGAAAAGAGACAATTTTTGTGAATTTTTTAAGAAAATTTATTCGAATAATAGTATAAGTATTATATTTACATGTAAATATATACTTTTACTAATAAGTTTAATTTTTTTTATAAAAAAATATTCAACATTGGCGGAAAATTATTGGGTTTTGTCGAATGCCGAAAAAAAAGGTCCTCCGAGGTGACCACTCCCAATTCATCTCTAATTATCAGAATAAAAAAAACAAAAGGATTCTCAAAATTGACACTAAAATTTAGTCTTTGACGTAGGAGTTTTTAAAAATATAGATTTTTGACAAAATGGCGGGCGTTTGAATTTAAAATAGCGTTTTTTAGGGAAAATTTCGGGTTTATTATGCCGATAAAAAAAACAAAGTTACTTTAAAAAAATTCTACGACAGACTAGTTAATTATATATAAAATAACCACTAGAAATTTTAAGTTGATCGGTTCAGTGGTTACCGAGATATTTTGGTAACCGATTTTCAAAACATGGTTTCGAGTTAAACGCGTTTGAAAATTGAGCAATGAATAAATCGCGAAATCTTTTAACTTGCATACAATCACCGATTCCATGTTCTTAATATAAGTCCTGCACCTTGATTAGAATTCCCATATCATCGAATATTCTTCATAAACATAGAATCAAGTCTAACGTTTCTATTATAAAAGAGCCCGACTGGCAGCTAACTGCGTGTAGCGCGACGCCGTGCGGCGCGGCGCGTAATCAACAAAGATATGCCACTTTTATCAGCTATTTGTTATTTTTTTGAATTTTTGATTGAAATTTTCACCAAACAAGCTTTAAGAAAATGCAAAAATTTAAAAATCGAATTTTTCGAAATGTCTAGGTAGGTATTCCCCCTTAAAGGTTAAAAAAAAGCTGCTTCAATACTTCAGATGTTCCGTTTCTTAAATATTACCGTAGGCACCTTAAACGTCAACACGTTTTAATAGGCACGAAAATGGAAAAACAAATGCGTTGAATAAGTCCAAGTTGATAAAATTGTTTTTCGGCAAGAAATTAAAACTAATTTATTTCGTGGCCTAACGTATAATTATCCCGTAAACATAAAGTTTTGTAATTTCATGTAAAAACTATTTTTTTGGAACTGCGTGACTACGACGCGATATGACAGGTTAAAACTTGGCTAACTACGGCCATTTTCTTTAATAACTGCCTTGTTTAAAATAAAACGTACCTTTTTTTTATTTTCTTCTATACTAATTAGAATTTTGGTTAATCCATAGGATAATGATCTTTTTTAGTTCAGTGAGCATGATAATTGGATTCTTATATTTGAGATTCCGGGTTCGATTCCCAGTCAGGTCACAATATATCTATGTGTATTCCTCTAGCCTGAATATTTTTTATGATGTTTCGATACAGTAACTTGGCCTCATGGTACGTTGTAGCGAAAAAAATAAAAATAAATTAAATTAATGTTCACGATGTGTAAGTCTTTCACACTCATAAAATGTTTTAATTATTACCACACTTTCGAGTTAAATTTTTGTTACGATTATGTTCGTAAAGAGTAGTTTCAATTGTGCAGTTGGATAACGTCAAATTTTGTTGTAAATTATACCTATGTACTTGTCCATTAATGATAGAGTAAAGAATAAACAAATCAATAAAGAATGCAAAGTTAATCTCAGAATTATGACTAGAATTATAAAAGGGTGGCTTGGCATGCTGTGCGAATGAATGGGGAAAGAATAGTAAAAAAGATATAGGTATGACGCAAGTGTTGATGGTGATAGAAAGAGAGGACGGGTGCGGAAGACGTGGGACGACTACGTTAACCAGACAATGGAAAATGGTCCTGTTAGGGGCCTCAACAATCTGCGAGCTTGCGTGCTAAGATATATGAATGTGGATGAGGCGAGAGTTATATGTCATTACACAAGAGTATGGCACTCCTTTCTGCTTACCCCCGCAGAACAACGGCGTATGGTAAGTACTTTATACATGTTGATGAGAGGCACTGCACCTCTCGATACTACGTATAGTCGTACAAAAATTTAATATAAATGTAGGTATGTATACAAAGTTTATTTAGTTTAATATACATATTTAAATAATCATGCTGTATAGTATGAAAAATTGTTTAATATTTATATGTTTAAGTATACATTTTGTAAAAATAATATATAAACTTGATAGATTAAGCCAAAAGAATAAACAAATAGTAAATCTTTAATTTATTTAACACATAATTGCTCCGTAAATCTTAGGATGTAATTATATTAACTGTAACTGCTCCAATTAATCTCTCGCCGTGATATTTATTTGTCCTCTTTGTTTTTTGTTCTTCTACCCCTTGAAGAATGTTGCCAGTAATTGTAATATATTTTCCTACACACCCACCTCCGCACCGAATGCTACAGTTTGTATAAAACAATCTAAAGAACTAGAGTAAATTCTAGAATTAACGGGTTACTACTGTTAGACGGCGAAGCGACCCCTTCCAGGACATAATATAAAACAAAACAACCCCAGCCCTCCCTCGAAGGGAAAGGAATGTGGAGACAAATGAAATTCCACTTCGATGAACCCGACTTTATTGTATTAAATTTTGTACCACCTTGATCTTACACACGGCTGTAAATCTACACTTTATTTGAGCAATATGAGATGTTTATCTCGGGCACAAAATGCCACGGAAGCTCTTCCTTAAGAATGCGACAGTAATAAAAAAAATGACATCACATTACTTTGTTGAACTATTTTGTAAGATTTTACAGTAATGAAAGATTTAATCATTTAAGTAATTCAATCAAATACAACAACATTTGATTTTACGTTTTTTTGCTAACAAATTTCAAGCTTATTTCTGCTTGTAGTGTAGTGCTGCACTATGTATGGAAGTGAAGCCTGGAGCTGGCAGAAGAGGAACGAAAGTAGATTGAATGCAGTGGAGATGAGGTCCCTTAGACGTATGTGTGGTAAATCCATGTATGATAGAGTAAAGAATGAAGATATTAGGATTGAATGTAAAGCTGATCGTAGCATAATACATAGAATAAAAATAGGGTCGCTCAGGTGGTTTGGGCATGTCGAGCGAATGAATGAGGAAAGAATGGTAAGAAAGATATATCTTGCAAATGTTGACGGTGCCAGAAAGTGAGGGCGACCACGGAAGACGTGGCATGATCAGATTAACCAGATACTGGAAGATGGTCCTGTTAGATGCCTGAACAACAGTCGAGCTTGCATGCGAAGATGAATGAATGTAGACGAAGCGAAAGTTGTATGTCAGGATAGAAGAGTATGGCGCTCTGTCCTCTCTGCCTATCCCCACGGGGAAACGGCGTGATGGTAAGTTAGTTAGTTATTTCTGCTTGTAGAATAAAACTCAGCGTCAAATAACTTTTAAGGTATGTTTTACTATTTCTCCGATTTTGATTTTTTTGTCGTAAACTGTTATCATGGTGCTTGAAAAGATATTGTCGTGAAGCAAGCTTCGATTAATGAGGGCTTGTTGTTCGTCACGTGTTTTTTCCACTAAAGCTTTCATTTTTTCTTTTGAACAGTAACATCCTCAACCGTCATCATCTTCATGTTCTTCATCAATATGAAATAAAAAGTGATGTAATAAGGAATTAAAAATAAAACATTTAAATAACAACATAAATAAAATTTGTATTTTTGCGAGTTATTTCAACATTTAAAATGGACTTAAGTACATTTTGAACCCATGGCAATGGATTGATCATGCTTTTGAAATTTAAGCATTTTGATTTAGGTAGATTTAGAAGTTCAAAGTAATAAATATATTAATTGCATTATCAAGGGTGTAGTGAAATAAAAATCACAGTAATGTAAGATTGTAAAATATTATTACATTTTAAAATTTTTATGAAATAATGTAAATATTCATATTTTATTCTAGTGAATTTTGATGCAAGTATATTTTGAAACTCACACTGATCTTAAACAACTTCAGATTAATACTTTTTATAATAGTCAACTAATACTTAAAATATAGGAACCAGCTTAGAGAATGTATCGACATTCAAATCTAAAAAAAAATGCTAGATGGGGTAGGTTTTGATACTCGACTCATATTATACGGTATTAAGACATTATTTTCGGAAAAACATTTAGTAGGTACCTATGTATTAATATTAATACAAAATATTTTAATTTTTGGACAAAAATTTTCTTACATTAATTGTTTACGTGTTTCAAGATTGAAAAACTACCATAAAAAAGGAATAATTTAGACATCTCCATTTTCTGTCCTTGGAAGATTTTCCAACCATCGGTAGTCGTTAGCAAGTAAATAAGATTCTTCGACCACTTTT
This sequence comes from Agrypnia vestita, assembly GCA_016648135.1. Lineage (NCBI taxonomy): Eukaryota > Metazoa > Arthropoda > Insecta > Trichoptera > Phryganeidae > Agrypnia > Agrypnia vestita. The sequence goes on along the minus strand of JADDOH010006180.1, from coordinate 60,251 downwards.
TACAACCGTCTGAGCTTCGCGACATCGACTAGCGCATAAATCTTAGATAAGTTTTTGTGCATTTCGTTTGCTACGAGCCATAAGCTACTTCAAAAGCAGTTATTCCAATTTAAATGTATTCTCTGGGGAAATTGAAATAAGAATTGTCTATAGAAGGGGTTTATCTGATGAGACATTTTTAAATTCTTTACGTTGCGTGAAACACTTTACATTGGAAAAAAAAATGTTTAAATAATTCCATTTCTATTTGGTAATTAAAAGCTTCAACAAACGAAAAGCATGTATGAGAAATATAAGTGGATTAGACAATGCGACTGTGATGTTCTATCCCCTCTGAGAAAATACAATGATTGAAAATTATTTAATTAATAAAAATAAATTTATCAATCATTAAAAGCAAACAGGTAGGAAACTACAACAAATTATTCCTCAAGAGCAATATAATAATATATTTAATGTATTCTTTATCAAATTACCTTCCCACAGTAATTTAGTAATGAAATTAAAATTCACCCCAATTTTTATTTCATGAAAAGCACCCCCTATTTAGTGTTATCATCAACCTTACGTGCGTCGTAATGCATTTCTAGAATACATATCTATATTTTAAGATTCTCGTAACGGCACAGGGGGGTGTTCTGAAATACATTTGCGAATAATATTTGCATGTGGGAATATAAAACACCCCGTAGCGAGACATATCGGGGAATTAAAATGGTTAGAGATAAGTAAAGATGGATGGAGACAGAAAACGAGCTCGGAAGAGACATGAGACACTTTTACTTATTCCTTTTCTCCTTATTTAACTTCCTGTACTGTGTTCTTTATACACTTACGCTGTAGGTGTATTGCATAGTTACAGCTGGTTGCTTAAAGCGATGTTAGTATTGAATTTATATCGGTATAATAATATTAACATTCCTTCTTTTAACAGTTGCATATATATGTCTTAACGGTTACCAGAGTTAAAATTTTGTAATACATATACAATTTTTTTTTTCAAAATATGCACTTTCTTGATGATTGGAAAATAAAAAATAAAAAAGATGGAACACACATCAATTATGGAGTGCCATTTATGGTAGGTATTTATTTCATTCATAAATGGCATAATTGGCATATATTAGCATTAAATTGAAGACATTCATATACTTTTAATATTTTTAAATATTTATTTATTAAATAAAATAATTTTATGGCTTAGGTACCTATTTATGATACAAAATCATAAGATTGTTCGTCACAAAGAAGTGTAACTCCATAATACGCAGGAAAAGAATTCTTGCATACATTAGGCATGTTGCAAGAACATATATATATGGTGATAGAGAATTAATGACTACCAAGGATGTTCTAGGAAGATGAGCGAGAGATCAGTGAAATGACCGGATCCTCGCTACACATCTCACCGAATAAAGCTCAGGATCGCGAAGTAGAAGCAGACCGCTGGACCACAATGCTCAGGCATGAGCACATCGACATTGAAATAATTGTTTTCTGCATGCTGAGCTTAGCATGAAATACCTAAGATGGCGTACACTCATATACGAACGTAGGGCGCAGAATACCCGCGCAAGACTTGGCCCGTCCTGGAGACTTATTGCTCCCGGGCTACGGAACATACGTCACCGGAGGAGGGGATGAAAGAGGAGAGATAGGGGGGCAGACAAAGAGGGAGAACTTCTTCAGATGTTGCCAACAATTCATTAAACATTCATGCAGTCTTGGTTATCTCTGGAGTTAATAAATTACACGTGTTGATTCACGTTCTCAACTCCACAGAGATGCGATTCAAATTAATTTTTTTTTTTTGTTTTTGTTACTGCTTACACAATTAGTGACCGAATCCAGTAAAATCTCTGAGTTTTATCTCTTTCCATTCTCATATAATCTTATTACATAAAGTAGACTTTCTGCATATGACAATATCAAAATTATATTGTACCTACGTCTTTACAGCCGCTTTATTTTTATAACCAGTTATAAAAGTTGGTAAGATATTAATTAAAATAATATTTATACAATCAAATAGAGTGTCTTATAGTAGTAAAAATTTCCAGAGAGTCTTCTGTTTTAAATAGAAAATATTCTTTATACTTGGGTGAAATATCAACCGTTAAGAAGATAAGCGATTTAATTTTTTTTAAATATTTCTGACCCATCATTTTCTGTAAAACGTTAGAGTGTCTTGAAAGTGATTGATATTGATTAGTGAAAATTCATTCACTTTGATATTTAAGTCAAATAAAATTATTAAAACCGCGCAGAAATTGAAACTGGACTTTTGCAAGATTTAAATTATTTTATTTGACTTATATCAAGGCGAATGAATTTTTAATATAAAATATATAAATTGCTTTCATGATAGTCTGACATTTTATAAAAGATTAGTCAGAAAATTTGAAAAAATAATGTAAACCTTGATGTCGATCTCGCTTATCTCCTTAACAGTTGAGATTTCAACTAAGTATAAGGAATATTTTCTTTTCAAAATTGAATGATAAAGACTTCCCCGAAATTTTTGCTATTGGCTATGAAAATGTGTATGTATTTCTCTATTTGGATTTCTATTTGTATTTTCTTTGTTTGTATTTGTAAGACCGTAAAGTTGACCGCAAAAAATAATATCAAATATAAACTTTAATCTTTAAATACGTGAACTACCTCAAATAAATTTTTACTACATATATTTATGTAGGTAATATATTATTATTTGTTACAATAAATTAATATCAATATCAGTTAGTATGAAAATTCTGTAATATCAAAGATTCTGAAGCATTGTTGAGAACCACAATAAATAACTAAAATGTGTCAGTAGAATCAAGCTACTCTATGATTTTTTTAAGCTAGCGGAAGGCTTCCGAATATTTCATCGATTTTCAAAACAAAAGAGTGCGAATACGTGACCTCTGCAGTTAACGAATAATTCTGTGCACGGGAGGGGTGGAGGGCCCACCCCGCGCGCCGGGGGCGGATCCCGAGGGGGCGCGGGCTAATATAGAACTTCCCGCCCCGCTCTTGTAGTCCAGTGTTGGCGAGCACGCGGCGGCGTGCAGAGACATGCAAAAAAACTGTGATGCGCCTCTGTAATGCACTGCCGATGCAGTCGAAACCGAACAACCCTTTCGGAATTTTAAAATGTTTTTTTAATTTAGTTTTATAAATTTTTTTATTTCACGTACTATAATTGTTTTAGCATTAGTTATTTAGAACAATTTCAATATGAAGGTGTCAAGGAGTGAATTGCACAAAAAGCATTAAAAAAATTTTTTTGTGTATTATTTACAGTCTTTTATGTACTCGAGAGATAGCCGATGATGAATATTTATTTATTTATTTTTATCTTTTTTAATAAAAATAATAATATTTATTGAAACTTAAGATGAAGACTTTTCGGTGAGATGGGCACTGAACATCCCAACTAAATCTAGAAGTAGTGGACAAACATTGATAGGGAGCTGGCAGCACAAGATGTTCCCATTGTGACAACCCAGGACAGAAGATCCTGGCGCCTTTATACAAGGAAGCCTGGCCCTGGATGAATCGGGATAGAGGAGCAGGGAGAAAAAGAAGAAGAGAATATCAAGAGCCTGTACTTCGGTCGCCGAAGAGAGAGATTTTCGTACATTGACCCTACGCATCCTTGTCGCACGCGTAAGGTCAATGTACGAAAATCTCTGTCTTCGGTGACCGGGCTTTACACCTGTCACTGAAAAGGACCGGAGTAGTTTTGTGTCCAAAGTAAAAGTATATGGAGTATTGTACCTTATAGCGAGCCAGTGTTAATGATTGTCATAACTGTTATTTAAATGTGTTATGGTTTGCTAATGACTTTTTTCTAGTGCATATCTAGCCATAGAAAATGGAACGGCAAGCGCAGAATGTCTTTTGTTCGCAATTTGATATATGTAAAATCTGGAATTTTTCTGGATGTCTCATGATATGGCCAAAATATTGCAAATTTCGGGATTTTATTGTTTTAAGGATTTTTTTCTTCGCATCCGGATCTTCACATTGTGATAGCATCACTAATAAAACTTCAGGTTTTTAAAATCTTTTTTAATTTTCAGAGAGTATTGTGGTAATTACGACGGTGAACTAATTTTTATATTTTTTATAGTAGATTTTTTTAACAATGAACGGGTGACTTTAAATGGTTTAGAAAGTAGAGTAGGTATCACGTAAACTTGAAACAATTGGCATGAATACTGTATTAAAAAATTAAAGAATAAACGAATTTAGAGAAGAAAATATTTTGAACGGATTCTAAAAAATGATCCAGTTTTAATATACACATTGAGATTAATAAGATTTTCAATAAAATAAAAGTATTCAAATCTGCATTCAGCCATTTTAACTGAAACGCCGGTCAGAGCGAATTACGTCACGCCTGAATTGTTGTCTTAGACACAGTGCAATGTTTACTTAGGCTTGAATTCACATAGACGTCATGAAAGCTGGGGGCGTTTTTGCGCGAAATTAAAAATAGGTAGATGAAAATGCAATTATTTTATTAAAAACTTAGTTTATTACTGAAATAATGTAATTTTCGGTAATAGTAGACGTGTACCTACATTATAGAAGGTTATTTTGAAATCTGTCATCATGCCTATTCAAGCATACTTATATAAGAACTGAAGAATAAATTAAAGAAAAGATGAAAGAAAGAAAAGAAGAAGAAAGAAAATATTATATTAGAAAAATTTGATAACCCATTTTTTCCAAGTTCAGCCCTGCCGGCCCGTCGTTGCAGATCCGATGAATGAGTTTGGTGTTTTCGCAAATGGCATTTTAAGCCCCGACATTTCCTCCGCTGGAGGAGGATGCAATTAAAGGAAACGTATCTAAAATATGCCCTTCCGTAACCCGGCTGCTCATGAAATAATAGATCTCTCGCCTACAGCAATATTTTTATATGAAAATAAAAATAAAAAAATCCATTTTTATTTAATTCACAAATTTTAATAATTGTGTATGCGCATTTTATGTCTATTTTTAAGTAAAATCAATAGTTTAATGAATAGGCAAATAAGCCCCAACTAGCCGTATAAATTTTGAATGAAATGAAACGAAAATATTTAAAATTTCTTTGGCATTAGTCAACATCATGGTCTAATTTCAAAACCTTTCTTATTTAAGTTTCATGATAAAAGCTGGAGTACAGTAAATTTTGGGTATATATGAATATACGTCCGGCGCGCTGTCATATTGAGAATGCAATAAGAAATGTTGTTTGTCTCAGTAGCGCGCATGTATATCTATAAATGCAAAAGAGACCATTTGTTGTTATTACTAGCTCGCACAGCGTAGGTACATCTGCCAGTACTGTGTGATCTATACAAATCGAGTCTATCTAACTTACTATTGCCTATTTGAGTGTATTGATATACTTACCTATATATTAATTACTACAACTAAGCCGCAAATATTTGATAGATGACGACACACGAAGAAACACAAAAACAAATTAATTAATTAATTGAATTGAGATGATGCAAAACAAAAAAACTCCATTGCCTTCAAAAAAGTACAAGTTAAAAGAATACATATTAAAGATATGTACCTAATCTTATATTAATTTATAATTACATATCATGTATCATTTGTAAAAAAACATGCAACACTCGATAATGACCTAGTATCTTCATTATAAAATAAAAATTATTGTCAAATATTGCAGGCAACCATGGCGTAAAACTGCTGTGCAGTTTGGCATATGTTTAATGTTATAAATATATAAAAATATTAATAAATATATATATAAAAAAATAAAATTTGAGTTTAGAAATTCACATGTAGGTATTATAATTTACATTGAGTAGTATAAAAGTAGTTTTAAAGGCGTTCATTAAATCATAATTTATTTTCATTAGAGAGCATATTTTTTCAGCATTAAGAGTGATCTACTACATCTTAGCGGATACAAAAGTTGTGCCGGGTATTTTTTAGCAATTACATTCCTCGCGAAACAGCGGCGCTCTCCCTACCCTACCCTTATAATTACCAGCAGCCCCCGCTTAAACCGAGTAACGCCTTTATCTGCAATACATCTCCTTATACCGTTTGGAAAAACTCCACCCCGAATTCCCAAGGCGGACATAATTCGGAATTGGATCCATTCATCCCCACAGCCCCCTCGAAGGTTTTTGTTACAGGGAAGAAAAAACAACGGACGAACGCCATGAGAATCCTCCACGGTGAGGGATGGTCCCTCCCTCAAGAAATGTCTCGGTTATTTTTATGATGGCTGCGACATCGTTATCTAATTTGTTGGTGGTATGATGTACCTACGCAAAGATATGGCTTAAATTATTAGGCACCACAGTTGAAGAAGCACATTTTTCTATAAAATATACAAATACAAGTACCTACCTACATGTCATACATACATGCGTACTTCATAAAAAAATCTTAATTGACATATAAAATTTTAATAAATTCTGTAGGTACTATGTTGTCTAATTTTTTATGTTCATTATGTATGCAGTCTAATTTTTTTAAAACAAATCACAAAAATATTCGAAACAATCACAAAAAAAAAATTACAGTAGTACGAGTAAGTGTCTAAATTGTATTAAATTTAGGGGTCGGTAGATATTTATTACTATATGAAGTGGTAAAAAATTTATTTGGTTAAAAAAATCTTATCATATCATGTTTCCTCGGTTGCAAAATCAAATTTGTTTAGGCGAGCCATATTTTACCGAAAAAAATTAATTGATTAATTAAATTGAAATTCCTCAAAAAGTGAGGAATTTCACAATAATTTACGGAAAAATTAATTTTTTTCTATACCTTTAAGAAGCAAATCTTTAGGTATTTAATCCTAGTAAATAGATAAATCTCTGCCTTCTATAAAAATACTTATGTTTAGAGAAAATATATTATGTTAATGATCTTTGTTGAGTAATATCAAAATTTTTAAACACAGTCCTTTGTATTGAAAAAATGAAGCAAGTGTGTCTGAATGTAAATTTCACGAGAAACACTAAATTGATGAATTTGGCATTAGAAATTGTTTTTCTCTCGAAACTTCCTTAAGTTACTACCTAGTAAAATATAAATATTTTATTAAACTCATGGAGAGGTAAAAAAGTTAATGTTTTTCACCTAATTTAAAAAGTAAATTTATATTTGTTTAATACATAATAATACAATTGTCGGTCATGACATAAGCCCATAAAAATAAATCTCTCAGATTTGAACAAAGAAATATAGATACTTCATGCAGTCTGTACTTGTACCCATCTTATTTATATTTATTACCATCAGGATTAAGGTGGGAGGGAAAAAAATTGCAACGCATCACGAGAATTTTGGGGTGATGCAGATAAGGTGTTTTATTATTTATTGGGGGCGCAAGACGAATGGCTAATGCTTCTTTTATTAGGTGCATTGTGAGACCTGGGAGGATCGGGTATTGAAATGCATTTATGTGTGCACCCGATTATAAAAAAAATGTCTGATGTATGATTCAAAGTACCTGCTCATTGTATTCTATACGAGTTTGCTTCATATCGGATGATAGCTTCTATTTTAGAACATAATAATAAATATTAATTATCATTTCAATTCAGTAAAAAAGTATTGATTTTTTGTGTATTATTTTATTTTGGTATTTCAAATAAATTACAAATGAGTAAATAAGTAATAAACAATAATGTCATTCGTATAGCTTTGTTATAAAAAATTCAATATTTAGTTTTATTGCCATGCTATGTTTATTCAGTGATACCTGAGGGTAGGGAAATAATTAATTCGTATTCAAAATAAGCAATCTATTACGTATGTGGGCAAAAGGAACAACCATATATATAAAAAAAAAATGCAGGTTTTCAGGAGAGAAAATTTTGGAATCTCGTTTGTTTACGAAAGTCTTTATTTTTTTATCTAATTTTTGCACCAGTAGTTTTGTTTTTTGCACAAGAACGTTGAACCAAGTTGAGTGATATCATTTTTTTTGCCAATTTTTTCAAATAATTAATCATGTCATTTGTCCTTTTTCAAAAAATTTAAAAAAAGTCGCCTTTTATTTTATAAATTAATAAAATAAAATAGATATAACTTTATTCCAGAATGTGGGGAGGTTCGTGCAATCCCACACATTCCATATAAAATTTTATGTACTGACACATCTTATTTTTCCTTGCTAGATACCTACGTATCTAAAGAACAACTCTACATACTTAATTCAAAACTCAATTTTATTAACTAATTTGGTTATTTCTTTCGCCCAGAGTTTCCTTCATCTTTTTCCTGAAAGGGCTATTTCATGCATCTCAGTCTTTTACCGCTCCCGATTCCTTGCTACAACTGCAATTCTCACATGTACCTATTATATAACCTATATGCAATATGATTTTTGACTTTGGGGAGGACTTTGGATGACTACTCCAATATTGACATCACTATATAGCTTATTGATTTGGTTAAGACACTCGCCTAGTGATCCAGTGGTCGATGTTCGAGCCCAATTCCAGGTGATCCGCAAGTTAGTCCTATTTGCATAGAAAGTGTTTAGCTTAGTTTGAAAATAGTAAAAATATTGATAAGCTTATTGTCATCAGAATAATACAGACCAACTTTCTATAAAAAGTTTGAAAATCTCGTAAGTATTTTAATGAAATTTAAGAAAAAATGATTTTAAGTGAAAAATATAGTAATGACATTATCAGATAAAATTTTGTAAAACATGTTTGATAAAATACATTTTTTTAAATATGAATATTTTAGTAGGTAGGTAAGCACTTCCATAGGAGTAGCCCATCTTTTTATTTTGCGCCTACAATAAAATTAACCAATGCATTCCCATACATTTAACAGTGTAAAAAATCAGTTTTCTGATCAAACAATAAAAATAGCGCATCTTTGGAAGGGATTTACTTTAATCATCCAATTAAACTCGTTTTCTCGCATCCTCCTTGCTTTGTCGGTCCACGTGAGCTTCGTTATCATTTGCCATCTTCTTCTTCCCATCGAACTTTCTGCTTCTTATTAGCACAATCGCTTCGACAATCTAGATGTGGAGGAACTGAGATTGTACCACGGTGCTACCGACGACTGAAGAGAGTCGCAGTGCCTACTTATCTGGCAAAAAAATAACCAAGGAAATAGATTAAAAAGATAAATGAGATACAAAATATATGTTTGTTGATTTTTTTCTAGCTTATTAGATATTTATCAATTCAAAGATAAATTGTCCATTAAAAATTTTTTTGGTAGGAACACGTGAATCTGTTGCGATTGTATTCTGAATAATTAATTCACTTCATGGTACATAGGAAATAAATATATATATTAGGCATATTAATTTAAAAAAGCATAAAATTTTTAAATAAACTAATTGGCTTGATCAAATTCAATCACTCTGGCTGGGCTTATAGAGGAAAGTCTGGTTATTTGGACCATTTCTGTTCAAATACGTTTTGAGTAGTATAGTTTTTTTACCTATTATAATACCGACTTGAATAATTATTAGGCTTTGCATTTATTAAGTATTAATCAACATAATTATTAAAGATATCTCAATAATTAACAAGATGTGAGATCGAAGCTGTGTTCTGATTTTTTGTTATTCTGGACTGTTCTGTTATTCTAATATATTATGGTTCTGTTATTTGGACCACAAAGTTGCTAAATTGGACTTCAATAGGCCCTGAGATAAAACAAAAAGAAAAACTAATTAAAGGAAACAAAAATCATATTAGTATCGGTAAGAAAACTAATAAATATTTAAAGCTCTTCACATAGTTCTACAATCATCGCTAATTTTTCAAAACAAAATACAAATTTTTGTATATCTATCTGGCAGGGGCGTGCAGTGGGAACATCGCAGCATGACTTTTACGTAACCAATTATTTGGAAAAAAATCGGAATACAATATATATTTCGTAAAATTTCTATCACAGTATATTTGATAATATTTGACTTCTATTTTTTCTCCAAAATATATATTTACAAAAAAGTCATGCTTCAACGTTCCCACTGCATGCGCCTGCTTCTGGAAATTTTTATATATCTATCTGCCTGGCAGAAATCAGCTTCAAGTGAAACCGTTTTTTTTGTGTTAATAAAAATCACCGTGTAATTATTGTTTCATTTGTGTATGTTTTTGTTGAAAAATGTACTTTTCTCATTTATTCGCTTTTGCATCACCGCGGCGCACAGCCTTATTTACTGGCAGACAGATCGGAAAGGCGATGCCACCGGCAGAGTTCCAGCCACACGCTCGCGAACCGGTACAGTGACTGACATCTGTCGCTTTCCGGACAAGAACTATATATGGCCTGCAGTCCCGAGCCAATTATAAGAATCATGTCTTGTTATCTACGGACCACATCGCCGCCATGCCCTCCGTCTCGCTCGCGCATCCCGCGCCGCGATTGGTCGAGATGAGTAGGCAGATTGATAAGTAAAAACAATCTGGTTTATTGACCTTAAAAGGTAATTCCGATCGTTAGCGACATTAAGCTCCGCTTTTTATCAGCGTTCTTTCTTATTTCAACATTTTTCACTGTTTTTCATTATCACCGACTCTTTCTCCAACACAAAAGGCTTATTAGTACTTCTGCTTATCTTCGGTACCTTCTTGCTCACCATCTCGCTATTTAGCTAGGTGATGGACATTACACGTCCATTGCCTCGTCCGCATTCTCAAGTACATTTCATTCCCTTTAGTGTCTATCTCGTTTTCCAGATTATTTACAAAAGTACCCCCTCTAACGAGAGTCCTGGAGACTTGCAATTTTCTATATTTTCAATTTTTACCCTCTTTCATCCGACAATTTAATTATTTATTTTTGAATATTGATTACTAGAACCAGTCATACTATCACTTGCTTAGTGCCAATTCGATAGAACTATAGATGAAAAAATATTTTATTTAGTATAAAAACTTAATTTATTCATTAATTCTTTAAAATGATGAATTCTTATAGTAAAAATTTCTTAAAATATGATTTTTTTATAAACAAACAATCAATATTGGGTACAATTACATTTTACATTCTAACCAAAGGAATTAAGTTCTTCTTTATTAAATTTATATTCATTTAGTTACAACACAAAATGAAGATTTTTTCTCAATTTCTGCTACTGATGATTTATCTGAGATGTGACAATTTTAATTAGGTGTTCTTATAACACATAGATGAAGAATATTATGTTTTCTCAGTGAAACTTTCTGTAGGATCATTATACCCCCGAAAGAATTGTTAATTAAAGTATCCAACTTATCATTTGCTAATAAAGATATAACACATTAGTGCGTGTAACACGAACGCCAATTAAACGCGTGGCGCGTCAAACATGCGATAATATCCGAACGATTCCATTCCTTACCCAGAAGGCCGCAGAGGTCGTTATGCCTCAACGATTGTTTATTCAGAGAGAAAAACAAACGAGCGATCCAGCTTTATGTAGCGCTGAGGATGAAATTATAATTAAAATATTGACACGTATGAGGTATGGCTGCATCGCCTCGAACAAGAATTTAGGATGGTTCAACAAAAATATATTCGTCTCTCTCTTTTCCTTTTAACAAATACTTGAATCAAAATTACGAATAATCTTATTTAAAAAGTTTCCAATATCAAATGTACGTTTCATTTCGTAATTTTAATAGTTAATTATATACGAAAAATTAAAATAAACATTAAGTACAGCACTACTTACAAGTTGAACCATAAACTTTCGAGAAAAAATGCTGAAAATACCTAACTATTTAAAATGCAGTGCTGGAGAATGGTAGAATAAAATGGTGACATGAAAAAAATGATTTCAAATAGCTAAACGGAAAGTTTTGCAAACAAAGAATTACTAGAAATGATAAAAAATGATAATTTACTCTGTGGTGATCGTAGGTTAATGGTTTAGATGAAACTTAATGTAACCTAGCCAACCATGGCTCCGTGCCGCTCCCGCCATCTTTTTCCCTTGGTTCCGTCCTTGTTCGTTTGACCTACTATAAGCATTTCATCTTGTATAAGTGTGCTAAGATTCGCTTGTGACCTCAAACAATGCATAATAAACTTCAGTGTAATAAACTGTGAGTATTATTCATATTCCTTAATTACTCTTGCCTCTCTTGCTTGTACCTTAGATGCTTTTCCATATAACGACACTTACATATACTTATAACGTGACACATTACATAACACCAGGAGATTCTCTAGATAGGGTGAGAATCCTTCCTTCCACTATGAATTTGTGACCCTCAATTACCAATCCGGTCATATTAACAAACCCTTCAAAATTCCACTGAAAAGAAAATACGGAAAATAATGGGTCGTGTAATAATATAATTATTTCCAATAAACATATAAATTAGAATTAAAGGAAAGAAGTACAATGATCCAAAAATGTAATTAGAAATCCAAAAGTGGCTTCTTATAAGAAACTTAAATACTGTAACAGTGATTTAATTACATGTAGGTAATAAGAAACAAAGACAAGAGGAGAATGCTAAATATGAAAACTGGAAAGATTATTACTCCAAAATACAAGAGAAAAATTACATATGACACTCTTTTGGTTTATGTTTTCTGGGGTATTATACTGTATTTTTACGACCTTTCTGTCCAGAAAAGTCGTAAAGACAAGGCATAATACTCCAGAAAACACAAACCAGAAGATTCTGAACGACCGTGAAAACCTAGGAACATTCTTGCATTTTACACCTTAAATTAAAAAGAGATTATTAAAACAGTGTTATTATAGCAAAGGTAGTGAAATTGCGCTGAGGTATTAATGAGTAAATATTTAAAAAAACTGTCCTACTAAAGAAAAGTTCTTCGGAATCTATGAAGCCTACATCTTTTTAGAAATACGCTTTTAAAAACAGTCACCATCTCAGTCCATTCTTATACGTGAAGAAATAAATATTAAACTTTTTAAAAATGATGCGTTTATAACTAAGAAGTAGACATTCTTGATTTGGCTATTAACTTAATTAAATAAGTATTGCTGTCTCTGCTTCGATGATTCCATCTAAAATCGACATTAATGCCTATGTTAATATGAAGCGGTCGTTTCATCACGTAACACATCCTTAGGGGTTGATTAGTTGAAAATGATACTGCTGCCTTTGTTTCTTACCTAATTTGAAAACATGATTTCGGAAGGGATAGAGCTACATTTACTATGAAATTTAGAATTTAGTAAATTATAAATTAGTGTCTAATCCCTGATTACTGCATTCAAAATATTTTTTTATATTGCTGCCTTGCTTTTGTACCCCTCATAAGAGCAAGATGCACGTAGGTTTGTTTACCTGACGTCATATTCATCAGTTGATCAAGGTACACAGCCGCGTCTAGACGCTGCCTTGGTACTGAGCGTGTTTAGGTTCATAAGAGACCAAGTCAAGTTGTACAACATAATCTCGCATTTAATGGGCGAGGTTAATTGAGATAACCATCTTGTTTAATCATAGCGTATAAGCATACAATGAAGATTTAATTTTCTGCGGGATATCATAATTACACATGTGATAGTCACGGTTCATAGATCGCAGTGTCACAAGAAAGAAAACACTGTTGCGGCAAATAGAATTACTATCTAAGCTTCGGTCTTATATTAGTACAATCATAGAAACTCCCCCTTTCTATTTAAGTATCTGACACCATTTTAATATATTTGTCACAAATGACATAAATATATATTTAATTTTTAAAAATTTAATTTCAATAATTATTCGACACTAACACATTCAGGACGAGTAAATTAAGTTATTTGATAACATTATATAGTAATTTAACGTGGAGATATGTAAGTGCACGTAATTTTACTAATTTCAACGTAAGTAACGACTTTTCAGAACACAGTTTTCTAATATAGAAAAATAATATCTCACGAAAAAATATGGTCATCGCTTGGATTTGATCCCGAAACTTTATATTGACGGTGAATAGATTTAATCAAATAAGTTAAAGTGACACTCTACAATATTTTCAATTTTATATTCTTATTTAAAAAAATTAACGAACAAGAACTCTTTAATTAAGTGGACGAAATATGACATTTAATTGATTAGTAATAATAATACCGCAATTTATTAGAGAGTAGAATAGTTTTCATTCGCAAAGCACTATTGACATGTTTTTAGACCGTAAATATAAATTCAAAATTATATTTTATTTGAATTAACAAAGCGATTGATACAACGATCAGAGCAGCCGCCTTGTGTGATTTTGTACCTTTGTACATTTTGGTCTCGTTGCAGTGTGGATGTGAACGGCTTCATCTGAAATGATTTTGAGATTGTGCGTGCAGACGATGCGTGTACCAGCTGTATATTGACTAAAATGTAATTGATGATTTGAGTAAGTATTCGATGACACTTGTTTTGTTATACCATCATGCATGAATTTAAGGACACGCCGTGCCTGTTGTTGTCCCGAAATTAGTAGAATTAATAACATTGGATAATTAGTAAAGCTCTATTTGTTAAAAAAATCACTTATTATGTATTCGATATTTTTTTTAATAGTTTCTTTTCAGTTTTTTAATTTTTTTAAATTCAAAGCTGTCCACAGGTACAGAAAAATTTCATGAAAGTCTTGGCATCATAGTAGAAGAGCGTGCATGAGAAGATGTATTATATGTGGACGAGGCTATATTCGTATAACAGGGCAAGAGATTGTGGCGTTCTACTCTCTTTACCTATCATTTTGATGATACGACACGATAGTAAGATATTTAGTCTTCCGGAAAAAAAATAATTTAATGTCCCGGTGGTGACTAGATGTTTTGTATATTTTTCCAAGTAATTCATCAATCATTATATTGTGTAAATATTTTATTTATTAATTTTCTTATAAATTAAATTAAATATTATTAAAATAATACTTATGCACCTTAATCACCGATATAAATCAGTGTATTAAATGAATAATTGAATCTCTTTGTCCTGTTTTTGATTTTGCCGTTTAAAATATTTTGCAGGCCTGCCCACTGGTAATATTTTTGCATCTCATCCAAATGAAGCGATCAATCTTGTACACCAGCATCCACTATCAATTTTGTTATCCCATTTAAAAGCGCCTGGGAGGAAGGATGAAAGAGAGAGAGAGGCTCATTATATTACCATCTTTATTTTCACACCCATAAACAAGTTTCGCAGAAAGTTCAATGGATACTACCTCACCGTATATAGGTACCCACCGTTGGTGGCAACTACACTTGTGTGTAGGAATATTATTCCTTAAAATAAAATGCTTTTGTTTTCACCCTACCTGCTTTCTTCAGGTAGGTAGGTATAAGTAAAATAAATTCATATGCAATAATATTCTAGCAATGAAATATAAAAATAACACTTAAGGTAGGCGCTTATGATATTGATATAGATTACAGAATTCTGTTGTTGATGGAGGGAAAGAGCCCACGCTTTTATTTGGAGAGTGAAGCAAAATTTTTTGTCCGAAAACTTATTTTTTACTTTTTCGTAGGTATATAATTTAAATATAAACGTGGTTTAAAAAAATATTTCATGCAATACAATTTTCTACTCTTTAGTTTTAATGTTACCTGGAGTAGGAATCACTTCGGTAGGAAACTAGCACCATCTTTTGGTGAGCTCATTAACTTATTTTATATATAAACTTCAGTCTTAATATTACCCAGCATACAATATAACATCGGTACTATTGCCATTTTTTGACATTAATTAATGATTTCCCATATGAAACTTTGATTAATTAATTATAATGGATTTAGTGAATCTAATGTGTTATCAACAATACATCTGTGTGCAAAATTTCAGCTCATATAAGCGTGGTAATAATAAAATATAATGGTACTATTACCAGCAACACCTGTGTATAGGTTTTCATAGTAATTATAAATTTTCGACCATAGTACCTACAGTTCCTTCAAATATTTGAAATTAGACAGATAAAGAACATATATTATTCTTTAAAAAAAATCATAATGTATGGATGTTCTTACGGTAAGCGTTGCGTTGTATAAAGTGATCGTTTAAGCCAGCCAATAGAGTTCATAAGCGCTAGGATGGCCCTATAAAAACGTCCACACGTTTTCCATATAAATATCTACGTCTCTGGATACTTTTATAATTAATCTTAATTACATATGATAAATCATTTTTATAGAATTTTAACATTATTAAATCATGTAGCTATGTTATTATCCAAGTGAACGAAAATTATATAATATTTTTAAAAATTAGAATAAGTTAAGGACAATTTTTTCATAATATGATTCCTTGTGAATCAAATTGCATAGAATGATACAAATAGAGTAGCCACTGGGGCTAGACATTTCGCTTAAAGCTTTAACCAATCAAACAAAAATAATACTTTACAATACATTCAATAGTTCTACGTTGCAATTAAGAAAATGGTTGCTTCCAATGATAAAATATAAATATCTCACTAATAAGGCAACATAATTTATTATTACCAAATAATATGGCGTTCTATTCTCTCTGCCTACCCTTGCAGTGAAACAAGATGGTAAGTTACCTAAAAATAATAATATTGGATAATTTGTACAGTGCCATTTTCGTAAAAAAATATATTTCAAGGGTGCTTACACGTCAACTATATATTCCTGTACTGGCATTTACCATTTAAAATTATTATAGGTACAAACTTATGGATAATTTTTTGTATGTTCCATTCTTATTTATTTTGAATACGTATGTTTAAAGCTGTCAAAAAAGTTGCTTATTTTATTTTATTGATCAGCTAATGTACGCCCGATCTGATAAAGGTACAGCGATATCGAAACGGTCTGTCATTAAATGGTTAATTAAGTAGTTAATACATTTAAAAAAAATTAAATAAAAGATCCCTTCAAACATTTCTTGTTCTCACTGCACACCCATGCTAAAAGGTACATTAGTGAAACAGGTTATAAATTAATTAAGATAAATTATAGGAGTCTCACAGAGATGAAAATATTAAATGAGAAACATGCATGGTAGTCTTTTTATGTGTAAAGGATGACCCAGGGCTTAAGAAAAGACTTAGGTACATTTAAAAAGATTCCCGTACATGTTTTTCATGTATGTAAATAATTTCGTCTCTGTGCGATTGCTATAATTAATCTTAATTAATTAATCATCCCCCTAGGGACCAAATCCAGTAATTGCATATACAATCCTAAATGTAAAAATATTGTTAGGATACTAATTATTTAACAATCCGAACGTATTTTTTATCGATGTTAAAATAACAGTGGCGCGCTTTATCGCGAGGCTTATGTATTGTTTGTCGCGACGCGGGGACATAAAAACATATGTCGTGGTACAGTTTTTTGGCTCGGTACCACCTTCCACACTTGGTAATGCTAAAATACCAATGTACAAAGAGGCTGTAAATGGACCGGAGAGGTTCTATTCAATTCAATTGATCGCGCAGAATGCCCTGCCTCCGTCCTAGCCTATACCCACCCAACTACGCGTATTGTGCGGAGTATCGGAGACTTATCTGATATTGTCGGGCTTAGCCGAACCAATACGCGCCCGCTTGTGGTCTCGGCGTTCAGCGGTTAGACCAGTGGTTGGACAACTGGGGCTGGGCTATGAATAAATGTGTAAAAAATACGTTATGATGGTATACCTTCTAACATAGTGGTGTGATTATGTATGTTCTAGACGTACGTTGTCTGCATTGCAAATTCGAAAAAAAATAGTGGAAGCACATAAATTTTTCCTTACTCCTGCTTTCCAACTCTTAACTATGGTATTGTCCACTGTCGAAATTACGCCCTTTAAAATTATTCGTACAACGTAAATGCATACAAAATGTTATTCATATTACATTTATTATTTATTTACATTTAAGTACCCAGATACATTTTTCATTGACTTTATTGCCATTAGTTTGCCTTTTGCTAGTAGGTGTCTAAATGTAACAATTTTATTATCTGTCCGTCTGTCTGTCTGTCGGTCCGTAATTTCGTAACTTGCTGGAATTAAAATTTTAGATAATTAACAACCAAATTACCGTGTAGGCCAATCTGTACGGTGTAGGCCACCTATTATTATCTAAGCTATATACAAAAATTGGACTTAAAACATAGAACTTGAGTGAAGGATTATTGTGGGTCGGTCAAGCTTATGCTTGAATTCTTTTGAAGCTCTCGAATTCTCTTGAAGCTCTCGAATTCTCAATATTAATTTCAGTTTGGTTCTCTTCCGATATATCCACGTTTATTTATTATATGATATTATAAAAGTTTACAAAATTTTTATGCATTGCAAAAATATAAATTTATACCAACATATTAACCTGCTAGCCGGTTGTGGCTGACTGTGGCGATATTTCCAATTATTTAGTTAAATTTTTATAGTTTATATATTTTTTTTTAATTTTCTCTATATATTAAGTATTCTCTTCTTCTGCGTCACATGTATAATTCTTATGTAACTTTCGTAATTTTTTATGTACCTTGTTTACTTTAATGGCAGACCAGGTCTTATTCACTGGTTACGCTAGAATAAACTTATTTTTAAAATATTATTATACAAGTTCATAATCAAGTTTATGAATTTGATTATACTAAATTAAATTATTTTTTAAATTAAATTTTTAGGGTTTAATTTTTATTGTTAAATTCCTTGACATGATATATTCATGTAGGGGAGAACCACCATGAAGATAACGTTTTTTTTCTCGTTGTTCTAAATAAAAAATTAATACACTATTTCAAAAACTGAGTATGGAGTTATGTAGTGTATTCATTCCTTTCATGATCCTTAAAGTGAATTTTAACAGTCCCATCTAATTTCAGGTTAAAGTTGATTTTCTAAAAAATGGGAAATGTTCTCTTCAAGGGATAGTGTACAATGAAGAGAACACTTGTCCCCATGAAGAGAACAGGCATAGACATCAATCTTAACGTGGAATTATATGTGCCTATTATCATCTTATTTGACAAGTTCTGGAAATAATTTACAATGTTAATTAAAATACGATATTTAATCAAGAAATATTAAATATTTTACATTGTAAACTAGAACAAAAAATGTTAATTTGGTTTAAAAAATATTTACGACAAAAAAGTTGAAAAAGCCTTTTGTCTACAAGATTCATGACACTATTAACTGCAAATTTTACACTGGAGCCATTATTATGTTTTTGATCATGATTCTTGATCAAAAACACATAAAATTATTGAAGAGGACACTAAACCCATGAATGGAACGTCCTCTTCACGGGACTGCGGCGTGTTCTCTTCATGGAAATACGACTTTTTTTATAAAAACGTTAAAATTATCAGGACAGATTTAATATTACTCAAAATTGCACATACCATATAAAAGCCACATAATAATGTTACACTACTGCTAAACTTTCTTCACTAGAAAGTTTAGCAATAATTAAATAGAAATCTTGAATTTTTTTTACGACGCACGCAAACAACCCTCGCTGATTGTCACGAGCACAATGAATGGACCTGCAGCTAACTTAACGCCTTATGTCAGTACCACACTACGATCACACGATGATCACACGACATTGGATGTCGCTAGGTTTGTTAGTATCGGTGCAAACAAACTGTCCTCTTCATAGGCCGTTCTCTTCATGGTGGTTCTCCCCTACTGTCAGAACGAATAAAATCGACGCTTTTGTAATGTGGTATTAGAAGCAAGTGAAGGATTACCTAGTGCTTGGACATATTGATTTTCGGAAACCTTTGAGCAATGGGTTGATTGTCATCATTATAGCATAATTGGTACATATTTTGACAAATATTCAGTGTGTATATATTTATTTAAATTTGTTATTCTTATCACATAAATAAAAAAAAATGCTCACTAATAAAATATAAAGTTTATTATTTTCCGTTCAGTTTCTTTCAGTTCACCTGAAGTCGCACACTAGAGTCACCATTCACCAAATTTGTATTGCTTTGTAATCAAGTACCAAAACAATATGATTATTCTTTACTTAAAAGCTTAGTTAATTTATTTCTTTATCGATGATTAGTTTTTCAGCTGTATCTAGATTTTTTGAAACTCCTAAATTAATTTAGCTGTCTTTCATTGATGTTTCTATTTCATTGTTTTCATTTTTTTCATTTACCTACATATCAATATAGGTATAGTCAGTATAATTTTTTTAAATTTAGTTAAAAAATGCAAATGTTTGAGAGCCAGCTGCATTACAGGTTATTCGTTTACTTTACATGTGCTAGCACGTCAGCACGGAACGCTTGAAAATTTAAACAGATGGTCTGCTTACCCCTTCGCGCGGCATAGATTGAATCGTTTTAATAGTCAATTATTCGCATACTCTAAATTTTATAGAACCTTCTGCAAAGTGAAACAATAGGTGTTATCTCACCTAGCCCGCCGGCGCTAGTCTCTTACCATTTCACTGAATTCTTGGAAATATTCTGCTCCTAACAAAGTGAACTTGAGAATATTTTGCTTTAAGTAAAGTGAACATATTTTCATAAATAATTATAGCCTTTTACACCATTATTATCTTTCTATTTTAACTGCACATAATTTATTTATTTTTCTCTATAAAGAGGAAATAATTCTGAAAAAAATCTGCTTAATACATAGATTATTTGACATAACATAATGGGGAGTATTATTATTAATGGCAGGGACGTGCAGTGCGAATAAGAAGCATGACTTTTATTTATACATATATTGGGAAAAAATCTAAATTAAATATTTATCGGGCAAAATATTATAAAATATTAAAATCTGCATAATACACTAATTATTTTGATAGGAATATTACGACTCCTATTTCGGTTTCTTTTCGGAATACCTCTTATTTCGGTTTCTTTTCAAAATATATGCTTCGGAAAAAGTCATGCTTCTTGTTCCCACTGCACGCGCCTGATTAATGGATATTTTATGGTAGATAGGTACTTTGGGGTACAATATTATAATCTCAACCATAAATAAAACCTCTTTTACTAATGAATAGCTTAGAAAGCATAGAAATCCAAAAACATATTATTAATTCGGAGAAAATACTAATGAATATCATTAACACTTCAAACCTATTTTCCATATTCCCATTAAATAATTTGAAATGGAAATACTTTAAACAATTTAAATATGTTTTCACATTCGTATAAACGCCAAGAGAAATAATTTAGTCAGTCCAATATTTACTTACCTAGGCGTTATTAATTTTATCTGAAGTCATGCATCATTTTCCAAAACATGACGTCATGCAGTGCCCGTCTAGATGGGTGGATGGATACCAACACAGTCCACTTAACCCCGATTTACCCCCTATCCATAATAATTTGCATTCGCGCACTGCGTACGCGCGATAGATGGTACTTAAGCCCCGCTTTCTATTCGTTGTATGTACATGGAAATTGTCACGCTGCGAAGTTAGTATATCTCTTTACTACATCTGGTACCCTGGTATCGTCCGTGGATACTGAAAGTGAGAAAGACCTAGAAATAAATTTAACATATATTATGTATAAATATTATATTATATTATATATCTACCTAACTTTTTATGTCTTTTAAGATTATTATAAATAAATAAATAAAGTAATTACGAATTGATTCCTAAAGTTTTAGTATTTTTTTTAAATATTCATAATATATCATGCTTTTTAAAATTTATAATCTGATTAGAATAATAGTTGATACCTTGATTACTTATAGTATTATGGCATACGTACCTACCTATCAGGCGCGTGCAGTTGGAACAAGAAGCATGTCTTTTATTTAACGGTATATTTGGGGGAAAAAATCGAAATTACATATTTATTTGGCAGAATATTATGAAATATTAAAATATGAAAAATATCTTAATTATTGTGATTGGAATATTAAGAGATATATCTCTTGTTTCGGTGTCTTTTCAAAATATATGCTAAGGAAAAAGTCATGCTTCTTGTTCCCACTGCACGCCCCTGCTACCTACTAATAATTAATACAATTTACGTTGAGATTCTTTCAATACCTAAGTGGTTCTAGTTCATTGTTAACCTAACCCAAATACCTACTTACATATTTTTAATAAAAAGTAAGCTCCATAAGTCCAACTTTGCAAAATGTGGCCAGACTATTATTTTTAATTAAGATAAATCATTAAAGTCTCACAGAGACGAAGCTTTTTATTTGAGAAACGTGGGTGGAAGTTTTTATAGTAGACGGCCCAGAGTATGTGAGCTGTATGAGCTGGCTTAAGTAAACGTTGCATTGTGTGCTGTGTTCTACACAATGCAACGTTCACTAATTCCATTGTACTATTATTATTTTTTCATTTCCGAATGGAACCTAGCTTATATTTTACATCTTTAATTCATTTTTTTTCACAAAACAAAAAATTAAATTAAACGCTTCTACATAGTTTATACGAAGGTTTTATTTTTTCCCAAAATGAGTTATTTTAATGTAATATTATTTATTGAAATTTTTGTACTTACTTTTAATGTAAAATTTTGTATTCGTGGATTACGATACACTTTTACTTTTCCATAGTCGATATGCACCAATGCGCCCGCTCTTTTCAGTATAAACGTGAGAGGGAATGAAGAGTCAAAACATAATCTCTTCGCAAAAAAGAATTCTAAATTACATAATTTTTACAAAATGTTTTACTTTTTTTATAATTTAAAAGTAAGAGCGGTGGTTAGCTAGCTTTTACTTTATTTCCTGTGTAGCCATTTGGTAGTGCGGGCTCGCACCCCAGCTTGAGATTAATAATTTATTTTTGTAATAAAACCTTAATTTTGTCATTTAATTTTTACGTACCTACATGCATTTATTACGTTTCCATTAATTGCATAAAGTATTTATTTATATTATATATAAATGCTTTATATGGTTAAATGGAAATTATAATAATATTTATATCTATGTGACTCACTCAAGCCTGGGAGTTTTGCAATGTATTTTGCTTCTGTAAATGGGCCTCCTGGTCTGTTGAAGCGTAAAAAAAATTAACAGAGGGGGATATTATTTTTATATATAGGTGAATATATGACTAAACTTAATTATAAATTGCTATTGATAATCTAGTATGCTATATAATACACATAGTTAAGCTAGGCATATCTGTTCTTCACAATATAATTTATGACTGCATCCTTATATTACGTTAATTGTAGTTAGACCTCTTTCCATTTAAGAAAGACAATTAAATTAGTATGTGTATGCCGTGCGTACGACGCACATTGTTTAGTTATATTGATGTTTACGGGTATATACCTAAACACCAACACAACTAAACAATGTGCCTCGTACGCACGGCTTACACATTCTAATTCGATTGTCTTTCTTAAATAGAAAGAGGTCGATGCTATCTATTACAAAATTTCAAGGTATTGTACCAAAAAAGTTAGATTTTTGGTTTGTTTGTATTAAAAAATAAACATTTTATACAATTTTGAATTAATTCAATCCCGTAAATAATTAATTGATATTGGATTTATCTAATATTTGTATTCTGATTAAAATCATAGAGATAAAACCCGCTCCTAACACTAGACGAACATGCTACATCTATACATTTTGTATTTATTTTATTCGAATAAGTTTTCTAATATAAGGAAAAGGACGCTCCAATTAGTGCGAGCTTATTTCACGGTACTCGAGACAATTCGCACTTTTGTATTAAGTTCTCTCAATTTTACTCGTTTTCGTGCGATTTGCGATGGCCCGAGGCGCTCGAGTCGGGGGCGCGCGGGGACACTACCCGCGCGGGTAAAATGTACACACTCGTAAATTACGTATGAAGGCGAAAGATGCATTGCACATTTCCAAGGCAATATATTTTCCCTATCTCACATCAGCCCACAGGTATGTCCGGGGAGGAAATATAGCCTCCATTTCACACTTGCCGAACAGCGTCGTTTGTATTTATATTAAGAATTTTTATTTATGCTTCGTACTTAACATTTTAATTATTTTTAAATAATAACATGTATTGGCACACACGTTCAAGGATTATCGTGTTTAATGACGTTTTTTCGGAGAAAATTTTCGTACCTACAACGAGAAAACGGATAATTATGTATGATATTTAGCTTATTGGTCTACCAGTTAAGACTCTCATTTAGTGGTCTAGTAGTGAGGGATTTGAGCTTATTCTCAGCAGACTTTCAAGATAGTCCTAACAGAAATATAATAATGCTGATTAAATAATAATTCGTTCAAAAATTATAAAAGAGAATTGAAAAATACGAAAAAAGATCACAGAAAAATAAATACCTATTATGGTAATAATTTTACGTGGAATAGGTACGTGTCACATCAACTTAAATTATTTTAAAATTAAGATAAACTGTTTTACTATGAAAATAGGAATAGTCCTGAACCCCTTTTAAATTTATAAATATTGCAGTTATGATTATCATAATTATGTAGGTACCTATAATTATTGCAATTATTATTAATAGAAAATTAAAATTATTAATAGATTTTAAAAAAGGTCTCTCATGGTTTGGACATGGTGAGCCAACGAATGAAGAAAGATACATGAAGCTAGTGTTAACGGCACCAAAAAAGTTCTGTTTGGAGCCTCAGAAAAAAAAGAAAAAAACGAGCTTGTACGTGAAGATGTATGAATGTGGATGAGGAGAAAAGTGTGAGTAAGGATGGAAGAATGAAATCGGCGTAATGGTAAATAAGTGAGCAATTTTAAATATTGCGATTACTACGGTTTTTAATAAACATTTAAAAAAATTCAAAATGGTGTAAAATAAAATTCTACGGATTTTTAGAAAAAGAGTAAGTATAACAAAAATAAAGTTGATTTTACGTAAGAAGGTTATCGCCGTGCGAAATATTTTATTTATCGCCATGAAAACGCATGACACATTATTCGCGGTACACGTTCGTTACCAGGTGCGTACTGAGACACCGGTCCGGCCAAATAAAGTATACTGCACCCAAAGCGATGCAGACGTCTCTATCCCGGCCGCGGCGCGCTCCGCTCCTCCCGGCCCCACGGCGAGCTGGATCAGAAGACGAACGCGCAAAAAAAATGAAAAAATCCCCCGTCCCTCTCGCTCTCGGCCGCCGCGCCACCGGCCAGAGGGACGCGGGCGATGTCTGTCGGCGCCGGCCGCGTCGGGACGGTCCTGCCCGAAGTCTGACGCAAACCCGTTTCTCTCGCCGAAGGAGCAAGTCAGCATGATAAATGCATTTATGCAACACTTCTTATTTCTTATCCGAGAGAAATATTCGCCAGGAACCTTTGTTATTCCGTGTCCAGGTATCCCGGCCTGTGCGTAGGATTCTTTTCCGAAATATCCCGCCGGCGAGGGGACGCGGGGGTAACGTCCGCGTCGCAATGTGACTTATTTACGATTTATTTACAGCCATTTTTCCAGTTATAATTTTATGTCTTTAAAGGCACTAACGTACGCCAACACGTGATATGCATATTTCATGCTGAAGGCATGTGTGGGCATCCATACCATACCATAATGGAACGAAAAAATCAGCGGAACACCTGTAAATATTTATAAACGGCCTAATATAATTACCTGTGTACAGCGACATATTGAAACGTCAGCAAGACGAACCACTTGTGAAAAAAATTACGTCAATCCGTGGGCCACGATTTAAGTTCCATGCATTTGAATTTAACCTCGAACCTCGAATTAATACGTTAGGGTAATATTTGTTTATCAGGACTTATTTATCATAATGAAAATTCACCTTTAAAAATAGATTAAATTATCTTACTAAAGTAATATATAACGTCATAAATATTCAGAAATTTTCAGATATTAGATATATTTAGATATTAGAAAAATAATATATAACATCATAAATATTCAATATAGACTATCATAGTGACTTCACATTCTATTTAGTACCTACCCATTATAGAAAAACTCACATTTTGACACTGTAGAAATTCACACATGTTTGAAAATTAATATTATATATACCTATTCTCATTTATCGTAATTTCACGTCTCGGTAGGTAATCAATAACTTTTTTGTGAGTTCAGTTTGTACATAAATGATAGGTATCTACTTACTTATTTTTTCCAATTAATAAAATATTAATATTAAGTACCTATTTAAAATATTTAGTATACATCACCCTATGAATGTCAAAAAATAATGTAATAAATCCATCTTTTTCTTCACCCTTCTCAATGAATTATACTTACACTTAACAATTACACAAGTGATTATTGAAGGTACGTACGAGCTCAATTATTTTTATTCATGAAAAAATCCAAAACTATCAACCACAGAAATAATGCAGAAGCGTTTAGTTATCAGCTGTTAAAAATAAGCCAAAGTTAGAAACTTTCCCACCAAGATCGGGACAAGGGAGCATTAGATACCGCAAGCCGCCGAGACTTGACTAAGTCATATTAGGAATAACGACGCGGCATAAACTTTGGCCTCCGAGCGATAATATTATTACGGCTTGATAACGTTACGAGGTGGCGAGACTTCGTTAGACGCGGGTAACGGTTACGGCGTTATAAGCGTTATTCGCGTCTAACAAAGTCTCGCTAAGAGTTAAATCCCCCGCGGGACGAGTTCAACATACTAATGTGGACGGGTTACCGACAACGTGCAGAAGCCCGGCAATTCTGCACAATGCCTAAAATGAACGATGTTTAATTTAAACAAAATATTTAAAAAAAATCATTGTAGCACATTTGAGCTTCATTATTTTAGTAAATATATAAATAATTATGCAATCCTCTTCTGTCCCACCATCCTGTCATAATAGTAAAAATCAGTAAATATGTCACTCAAAAAATAGTTATCACTCGGAACATTATTTATAAGCAACGAAGGTATGCTAAAGACACAACGAATAGAAAACAAGGCGATGCGTATAATGAATTGCAATGGGAGAACAAAAATAACAAAACTGTTAAATGAACTGTAAATAAGGAACATTGTAAATAAGGCGAAATTAAATATTTACTTAAATTAACATAATATTATGATATATTAAAATCTGAATACTATAATAATTTAATAGTTGTAATATATAGTTATAATCAACAGAAAAATGAATAATTTTTGTAGGAATATTACGAGATAAATATTTTATTTTGATATGTTTCAATTAAATACCCATAAAGAATTACGTACTTTATATTCTGTTAATACCATATCATCATTAATAAAATTTAATTAAACTATCGAAAAAAAGGCTACCTAAAGATACTATCTTCAACTGTTTACAAACAGCTCCGTAAAAATATAAGACTCGCAGTATTTATATTACTAAACTAATTGTTAACATTTTAAAAATTAATTTGTTATTTTATTTGATAACATGCTCATCGTATTAATAATTTTTGTACAGATAAATTTTCAACCTTTTCGGTCGGTTCAGTTCAGTTCAGTATTTTCTCCATACAAAATGCAAAGGAAACGTTTAAATAAATGAGTCACATTAATCGTGTACGGATCATTACCGGCGATCAAATGTTATTCACGGCAGATATCACCTTTCGCGAATGCATCACTTTCGACATACACTGGACGCCTAGGAATTTCTACGTAGTGCCGGTGTCAGCTACAAAGTTTATTATAAATACGTAGTTTTATCTTTAGTATTTATTTATATATTTTTATTTAAAACATCGATAAAAATAAAGACGTTTCATAAAAAATAATATTGCATACATATTCACAATTATTTTATGAATAATTATCGTATTTTTTGAAGAGAATATTTTTGAATATAAAGAAGTATGTTTTAATATTATACTGTTGGCATGAACGCCTACTTTTGAAACAAATTTACCAATGAAATCAAAGCACGGCAAATTCAAACTTGCCTTTGGCTATATCTGGTTATATTGTGCTTTCAAAGGCTCTCGTATACAGCAGTCAAAAGAGGAAGTTCAATAAAGAATATGCGGCAAAAATATTTTCATGAGATTAATAATTATTTTTACTAATTATTGTAAGGATTTTCGACTGGAATATAACATCATTAAGAGAATTTATTTGGTAAACATATTTGTTAAATTATTTTTATACACTTAATAAGACAGATATGTAGTAGGAATTGCTTAACATTATTAGTAGTATTATTAAGGTTTATAATATACTACATTAATGATTTTTTTTATTCTGGTCTATCCATGTTGCATAGCAACATAAACCAATAATAAATTATTATTAATAATAATATTTGGATCATTTGTATAGCGCTGTATTCGTGAGTACTCATCTCAGGGGCGCTTCACACAAAACAACTTACTGACTAAAAACACTTATTTACTATTACATACTTATTCACTAAATGACATGCAAAAAATGGAATTATCATTTAAAACTATAATAGTTGGGAGTGCTACCGCGAAAGCACGGTCACCGAAATTGCGTTTGTGGACGCGATTTACTTCAACTAACCTATTTGTATTAGATGTTGATGCTGAGCGAAGAGTTAGTTTTATTTTATTTATTCATGGGAAACTAACAGTACATATAAAATCAGATTACACATGATTATTGAACAGTATAGAGACCATCTTACAAGTTTCCACAGAATTAACATGTTTTTAACATATAGCAAGAGTTGTACAAAAAAATATAAAAAAGTGAATGTTTTAAGAGTCAAGGAATTAAAGGTAAAGGGGGAATAAGGAAAATGTCTGTTATTTGCGAAAAATGGAATGCAGAAGTCGGCAATGTATTGAAGGGCCATGTTGTAAATAGATTTGAATATTGTGAGGCATAACGTATATTCAATCCTCTCTGGACATTTAAGCCAGAGAAGGTTTTGAAGATGGTGTGAAATATGCGCAGACTTTGATGCGCCAGTAATGTGTCTTGCAGCGGCATTAAATACCGATTGTACTCGTAGTTTGTTTATTTCCTGTTTCGGGAGATTTGCGTAGATACCATTACAATTGATATACATCCGTGTCACATAGAAAAATAAATCAACGAGGTTTGCTATCAATTCTATCTCTTGTGCGTATTGTATTTTCAAAGAAAATAAATTATTTGGTTGTGTTACCGTTGATTTTTTAAATTAAGGTTAAAAATTTTGTGAAATATTTCTGACCCTCATCGATCTATCGTGAGATGAACATTTATATGAGTGCTGTATAAACTTATAACTGTATAAACTGTATAAACCCGGCGTGCCTGCAAACGCCACCAAGAGAGCGTGCTGCCTCAGCGGCCGTGTGTTTTCGCCTTGATTTTTTTACAATTCTCCTCGAGTTCAATAACGCGTCGATTGTAATCTTTTGTAAATAAACCTATTTACATCTGTAGGTACTTTTATGCTCATGCAATGTTGTCCGCTTAACTAATTTCCTCCAATATTGAATCAAAGCTGAATTAAATACTTTTTAACACAATCATTAATTGAGGTTGACATCTCAGATGTCAAAGGGTATCGAACACTTGCATCATATACACACAAATATTCTCCATAGATCTACCTATTATTAAAATATATTTTTCGCTTGAATTATTACTTTACCACATTAGGTACTCAGAGCCCGCGCGGTGTAATTTTTTTTGCTAGTTTTTAGTTATGTCCGCAATATCTGTGTGTCTAATGTATAAACGTGTAAAAGACAAGCGATTAACGTATATATAAATCAGGATTATGTCGGCCAGTGTTCATATTGAGGAAAGTGGCTCTCCTATAAAAAAAAAAACAGATTACAGATAAAGTATTTTTATTGCTGCTTCGATCGTCATATCGAAAGCAAGACGAGTTTTTCATTACTCTGGGACAGTTTGAAGGTGCAAGAATTTTTATTGGTTGTCAACATTTTTGGCGTATATGGACTGTAAACCGAACCTGTCCCAATGAATCTCTTATTTAGAAACAGTTAGAATAGCGCGCTTCCTTATGCGTCGGATTACCTTTTAATCAAAGGAAATCTAACAGACGGCACGTTTGACATGCACCATATTCAGATATTGTTGCGGAGCTTTGGAGCGCTTCGAAATGTTTAAAATCAAATTTAGATGTAAATATGCGAATCAAAATCGTTGTTAACGTGTTGAGCAAGCTGTATTGCGATCAGGAATTCCATAAACGATTTATTTTCAAATTATAATTAAATTATGTTCTTGTTCTCATTATCAATTACACTCATTTATGTGTGTTCTAATAAAATACACTAGACACAATTAAAAATTTTAAAAAATGTTTCCATTACTTTGAAGAGAAACTTAATGGTATAGGTAATTCAAAATGAGCATGTAGGTGCCTACCTACATGTTTAAATTTTATAAAATATTGTTTTATATTATTTTTTAATACACAGAATATCAATAGGTCTTTAAATAGGTACCCTGACAGATAAGTCCTAGTGTGACATCACAGTAGGAAAAAATCTACATTGTAAAAATATTT
Source organism: Agrypnia vestita (assembly GCA_016648135.1). Classification (NCBI taxonomy): domain Eukaryota; kingdom Metazoa; phylum Arthropoda; class Insecta; order Trichoptera; family Phryganeidae; genus Agrypnia; species Agrypnia vestita. The sequence continues at coordinate 29,960 of JADDOH010006180.1, read as the reverse complement.
TATAACAATAAGGGAAAAAATTGTTTCTCAACAATTAATCATTTGTTTCCTTATTTTTTAAGAAAACATTGGTTCACGTCTTTGTTAAGTCCTAGTGTATATTTATAATATGTTTTTGGCGGTCCATGGAGAGGTAACCGTAGCAGCATGCGTAGAGCAGCCGGTTCGAGTTATTTGGCCAGGGGTTCAAGTCCCATCTCCGGCCGTTTTTTTTTTTAGCCATAAATTCGAACGAAAGTTACGGGGACAGACAAACATGGACGGACAAACAACGAAATTATTATGTTTGATATTAAATAGGTACTATAGAGAATTAAAGGAGTATCCTAGTTTTATAAATAAGAAATTGTAATCTGTTACTTTTGTCGTAATTCGTAATTTTTTTACGTTTTTAGCACCAGCAATAATGTAGTCATGTTAAATTTACGACTAATTAAATATTTTTATTTAATTGAAAATATTGTAAAATACTTAATAAATTATTGAACTGCGCATTTCGTTTACTTCCCATTCGACCGACTGATCAATCGCCATAAGCGCTTCCCGAAATCTCATGCCTGTTTCACACGACGCATGATTTAAATATAAAGTTAACAACCGCGCTAAAAGACCCAATTCGTGGCGGGCGCGTTCTCGCGAACCGCCTCCGCCCTTCTTGCGCGGTGGTTCATTTTAGATGATTGAATCATGTTTCACACGGACGAGAGTTTACAAGATCTGTCTAGTGTTCTGAATGGTTACCGAAACGGAAGATTTACACGAAATTTTGAAGAAAACCGCCGCGTTCTTTACAAAGAACACGCTCCGTTGTATACAAAGTTCATCAGACTAATTTAGACTTAGATTATATATTACGCACAGCTGTACAAGGTTTTCTGACATGAGCAGCCATTTCGTAACGACTCAGTTTCTTACGCTTCACCTCCAGGGCCAATTTATATAATCTGTGATTATGTAAATAATACATTTGTCAAAATAATGGCGATGCATTAGTTAGATTCTTTAAAAACACAAGATAAATGATACGCATAATTTATTTTGGGATTTATCGGTATCTAAAAAATGGTAGCAGTCTAAAATTATATTTGTAAGTATCTGAAAAAAATATTTCTACATTGATTTAATTACTGTTTGTTTGGTCTAGCATTGTGACACTTTTTACTCACTAGGAGGTCTCGTAAGATCATAAAATTAGTAATAATTTTAGTTCATAGTTAGTAATAGCGTCTAGATTTGTTGTGAAATATATTGCATGTCGTTTTTTAAACTAATAAAATAAAAAGATCTTTGTTATGATTACTTATGATTTCTTGGTAAGTTAATAGTTAGTATATAATATGTACCTTCGTATGGTATAGTAAATAGATAAACTTACTGACATTTGACTAAAAAAATATGCTGCTTAAGTAACCACATAATGACTGTATTTCACTGTCGTTTTCACATAAATATAAATATTAAAGCAATATGTAGGAATTTTCATAAATAAACACCGTTTTAATGTACTGAATAATATGATAAACTGAATACATATTCGCTGTTTACAAACGCAAACATTTTCATTTTTCTCGTGTGAGGTATTTCGTGTTCACAGATCTAAATTTAAATTATGCGTTGTCGTCTAAAGTTGTGTACAGTTGTCTAAAGGACGCCCACATACATTTTTTATACGTAAATAAATTATACGGATTAATAAATATTATGTAGATATATTTATTTATTTATAATATGTATCTCGCATTTATTTTCATTGAAATACATAACTTATTTTGTTCATTACATTTTGTATAAGAATCTTAATGATTTTGAATGTTATTTAAAAATATTTTAATGTAGAAAAAACAAACACGTGCAAATCTTGGAAGGTCCGTAAAATTTATTACGTGTGAATCAATCTTTATATAAATCTTCGATATATTGCTCCGAAGCGAGTCTACCCTATGAAACAGATGGGTAGATACTGCAACAAAAAATACAGTCTCTCTTGATCTAGTAGGCCTTCTTATATCGGGGGTTCCGGGTTCGATCCTCGGTGAAGTGAAAATAAATCTAGGTGTTTTCCAAAGCCTGTGTATTTTTGTGATATCTCGTAATTAATTCATGGTAACAGTACTGGAGCTCGATCACCAATAGTGATGGTATTTAGCAGGCACGTGCAGTGCGAACAAGAATCATGACTTTTCCTAAGCATGTATTTTGAAAAGAAATCGATTTTAGAGATATATTTCGTAATATTTTGAGTGCTGAATTTTTTTCCACGTAATAATTAAGTTTTTTTTTCTTTTGTTTAAATTTTTTATTCTTTCTTTCTATATAATTAATATGCCTTAGTATATCATAAATATTTATCATTACTGACATATTTCTGTTGGTTTAAATTTTTTATTCTTTCTTTCTATATAATTAATATGCCTTAGTATATCATAAATATTTATCATTAATGACATATCTCTGTTTGTTTAAATTTTTTATTCTTTCTTTCTATATAATTAATATGCCTTATTATATCATAAATATTTATCATTACTGACATATTTCTGTTTGTTTAAAATTTTTATTCTTTCTTTCTATATAATTAATATGCCTTAGTATATCATAAATATTTATCATTACTGACATATTTCTGTTTGTTTAAATTTTTTATTCTTTCTTTCTATATAATTAATATGCCTTAGTATATCATAAATATTTATCATTAATGACATATTTCTAAATGTGAAGACCTGAAATTGGCCATCTATATTGTATCAATGTTTTCTATGCTTTTTTTTGTGCTGTTGGTCTTCCATAAACATTAAATAAATAAATAATATTCCAATCACAATTATTTACATATTATTCAGATTTCAATATTTCATAATATTCTTCCAGATAAATATTTAACTTCGTTTTTTTTTCCCCAAATGTATGTTTAAATAAAAGCCATGCTTCTAGTTCCCACTGCAAGCCCCTGGTTCCATAATAACCGTTAAAGATTTGTATGTGATTGGTGACTGATTTTTTGCGATTCGTCAGGATATCACGCGTCCTAAACAGCGGTTATATCTCCCTTACCACTCATCGATATAATCAGATACGAATCTCAAATAACTGTACCACGAATAACGAATTAAAATATCAGTTTGACCATTACTAATTAACAGTAGTAGCATAATTAATATAAACTATTTTTTCCCAAGACCTCACTTAATCGATTCAAGCTTAACTAAATAGCATTATAATTAGAAAATTCCATGAATGAAATTCGTTACTATTAAAAAGACTTGAAAATACGTATTTTTTGTTAGTAAATTTTGTTCAATCTGGCCACATTTCCTCGCTGGCCGCGGAGCACCTCACCCCGTCACCCTGCACGCCCCGCCCCACCCGATACGGACATGTGGTTGTTGTTGACTGCTCGTCAGTTATAATTGGCCTAACATGTCCGCTATCCGACTTCATCCGACACGAGGCACGACTCCTTGTGCCTGGATTGTTCAACTTTGGAGTCTCCGGAACCTCTCCGATAAATATTTTATTTCTTTCTTCATACAAACTTTATTCTTAAAAATAGATTTAATCACTCAACTACAGAAGTCACCAGTTGTTATTTAACAGATTATCTTGCTTGAAAGATTCTCGTACAAAGTTTGGTTTGTTTATGTAATTATAAAACTATGCATTTTTTTAGAAACTCACTTATTTTTAATTTTATTAAATTTTTGATTTCCTATAACTATTTTCTTTTTGCAAAGTCGTAGCTAATTTTTCTTCATTTTAATTTTTTTTGTCGCCTGAAAATAAGTAAATCTTGATATATTTTCCATTATTTTTATTAATATGAATATATACAGCCGAAGGCTGATAAAGATAACGATTATTTAAGGTGATTCAATCTGGATTATCGAGCATATAATATCATACTAGGAGTATATACCGCATTGTATTATGATAAAGTGCATTAAATAATTACATCTAACAGGGTCAATAAAGATCTGTTGGCGGGTAGGGAAACACGGGTTTCTTTATATATATATTGATTATGTACAATGTCGAATGTTTGGGTACTATACAGATTTAAAGGAGATAATTGTTCGAGTAAATTTTTAACTTAAGAAAGGGTTTACGATGGTGAAACTTTGAGGTTCACTGCTTCTTTCTGTCCGTCTTTTGTATTGAAAAGGGAACATACCTATCGCTACATTGAATCAACTTGAGTCAAAGTTTATCTGTGATTTTGTTAATAATTATTGACAACAAGACACGAAAGTTATTAAATTTTTAATTATATTTATTACACTACTAATTATGCTTTTTTCTTGCGGGAGCAGCCCACAAATTTTTATGTTCTGAATTTAAGAATGCTTGAGCTTTTGGCAATTTTATTTTAACATTTGAAAATAATAATTAAGTAATTTTTTTAAATATTCATCTACTAATACCCACATTTTAGAATTTGATATCCTTACTAACAATTTAAATAACATCACGTAGGCTTCCAATTGAGGTAAGCACGTAGAATAGATGGCCACATATTAACATACATTTTTTTAAGCAAAATGATATGTCTAGACAGAAAACATACTGTTCAGTATTCTTACTCTGGTTCAAAAAAAGCTAACTCTTGCTTTTCTCGACACAAATAGGACTAACTTGGTGGTCTCTGAACTAGGAGAGCGCTTTAACAATAAACTGAATAATCATTTTAAATGGATCTCTCTCTTCTTCTGCATTAAAGGATTATCTGTGTATAGTTTTTTGGGATATTCTGCTGTGTATACATGATCTCTCTGGCCCATTGCAGGGTCCATCATCAGGGCTGACGTGAAAAACTAAGGACATTTTTAATTAAAGGATCACTTTAAAATGGCTATTTGGTTTAAGGTAAATAACTTAATTTTGATCATTTCTAAATTTATCTAGCATTTAATTTTAAAGCAGTCCCTGATTACCTACAGCCATGTACCATGTGCTAATAATTGTGTTTTTTTATTTATCAGGATTTTTCCAAAATTAAAAGTTTTCTTCTTAATTCCTATCATCCTGTACGTCATTAATTGGGAAGATGACATGCACCTACCCTAGCACGGGAAATTTTCACTAAAACAATGTGCCACTAAATTTAAATTGGTTAATACGCTTGCTAACATTAATATTTCTTTTCATATATTTTGCTAATATGTGTATGTAATATAAAAAAAAAATGTTGATCCAAGCTATTAACTGGCATTCCCTATAAATTATATATCGTTACTGAACATAACTAAACAGACAATACCTAAAAATCAAACCATGTGCATAGCACTCGAAACATTTGGCAGCAGAGAAATGTGGATTCTTCTCGTTTTTTAAAATTGGCACTCAAGTTTGGTTTGAATAGACTGGAGTCGAGTTGTAAGTTACGTAGGTACTTACCAACACACGTACGTATGTTGATGTTACCTATATTTTCCGTACACCGGAGACATAGTTCTTTGTCACCGTGTAGCACTTCCGCCGGGATGGTATTCAGCGGCGAGTGATATATGAATAAGTTGGGAAAAGTTTGGAAAACGACAATAGTCGACAGCCAGGAGTTGGCAACGATTCATTGGACGGGATTCAGAGGAAAAAGGGGCGTAAACATTTGGCTGGAATAAGTGCCACGTCAGGGGTCGACCACTTTAAAAGGAAAATATTTATTGAATAAAAATATACATATTTATCTACATTATAAACAAAAATAACTTTTTTTTTAGGCTTAAAAATAGATCTAGAACACATATATGTAAGAAGTGCGCAATATTTGTGTCTTTTTGGTTTTTTTTGGTCTTTTTCATTCTCGTTAGGTGTCTCACTCAGAATCAGCTTTTTTCTCTGCATACCTACATTTTAAACCCTTTTATTTTTAAACATGGTTTCAGTGAGGTTTCAACTATCCACTAGGGTGGGTCACCGTTATATGGGAAAAAATCTGGTTTCTATCTGACACAGCAAGAAAAGGGTGTAAAATGATGTTTTAGCCTGGATAAAATATTTTATTGGAATGGGATATCATCTGCTGAGAGAATACATATATTATTTTTTATAAAAAAGTTATGAGCTTTTACAGCAAGGTTAAAAATGTGTGTTTATAAAGAAAATTAAAATTATTAGCAACATTAATTATTACAAGAAATCGTTGACAAAAATTACATTTCTATTATTATTATAATACCTAATATTTCAAATAGCGCGAAAATCCTTCAGCAACATATTTTTGATAGTAGGAATGGACCATATTTATTAAATGTTTGCCATGACAATGTTATAACAATCTCATCATACCTGTAATGAAAAAATTATTGTCCATGTTTGAAAAAAGCAACAATTACTGTTCGGAACCGTTATTGAGACATTCCTAGAAAAAAAAATCGTACCATCGGTTTCAATCTAGAGGAGAGATAAATAATAAAATAATATGTTGAGACCATTTAGCACCTTTGTCTTGCGGTGCCCCTTAATTAAATGAAAAAAAAGTATTATCCATACCATATAACAGCAAAATAACAAAAAAAATATCAAAAGTTGTGCAGTATTACACACTGCCTTTTTACCCATTTTTTTGGGTAATTTCAACTAAACCGGTTTTGCGCAGCTGTTGCTATTGGTAGCGAAGCGGCTACTATTTAAGTAGCAATACAATTGCTTTCTGATAGTATTTTTGTCTATATTTCTTCTAAACATTGTACATATATGCATTGTACATAATACACGTATGTTGAAAATATTTCAATCAAATTCTATTTAAAATAATGATATATTTAAGCTTCCCCTTCTAAGAATAAAAATTAATTGTGATGCTTTAATGGGGTACTTTACCACGACAATGTCATAGTCAATGAAAATGTCAGGCAGAAATTATACATTATATAATAAAAAAAAATTTTAATACAAAGTAAATTATTACAGTCCTTCGAACGTGCAACTAACACACGCCTATCATAAGCCATAGTCGCAATATGTACCTACTGGCTTATGTCAGAGAATGTCGCGTGTTACGTGACATACATCATTGACCTTCAACCGACGCACTTTAAAATATATTGTATAACGTTAATTTAAAGCATATTTTTAATTCATATTTTCTTGTTCTTTCAATTTGTCAATGAAAATATGTTATTCCTCTTAAAATTATATTTCGTAATTTTACGTAATTAAACATTTAGCATCTGTTTGAAAGGTTGTCCATCTCTGCCGGATTTGCGGTGACGCAATAACCGCCGTGACTAGCGCCATTCCATCCCGGCAATTCATCACTTGAATTATGCATTATGAAACGGAAAGCTCAGATTACAGTCCACTACCTTACCGACCGCAATCTGCGCATGCTTAATCCGAGACGGATGATCTCAACACGAACAATCCGAGCCCTAATATTGATGCCGGCGACGCGACCCGTTTGCGAAACGGTCTTATTACGAACGCGCTATACTTAGCGGCGGGAGCGAGCGCGGGCTCGAGGAAGTGTCGGCCCATCGTGCGGGCCGTAAGCGAGAACAATTTGTATTCAATGCGTAATTGAGTTGTCTGTTTCTGTTTATTTATTTAGAGAAGATTGTCATCGCCGCGACAGCCGTCAGCTGCGGAGGTACTTCTGCCGCGATTTCAAATAGTTTGGCGCACTTCTTTGTACCGGGCGCGTGAAGTCATTACAAAGCGAGCAGAAATTATATCAATGCACTTAAGAACTCTTTGGCCTTCACCGTTCTGTGATAAAAATTCTTTTACGCAACAAGGTTGTCAACTGATCTTACCGTACGAAATATGAGCCATTTATGTGTTGAACGTTTTCACTGGCTTGAATGGCTTTAAAATTGTAAATTTTGACCAACTACGCACGAAATGTGAAAAAAAGATTAATCATTTTCATCAGGTACAAGTTAACGATCAATTTGTAAGTTTGTTCAAAGCAAGCCATGTACCTACCTATAAAATTTGTAAGCACTAACATAAAAAATAAAAATATCTTAACTGCTCAATGGTATTTGGTGAAACTTTGTGAAATACGATGATTATTTTTTAAATTGAATTTAAACACTTTAACTAAAATTTATAATATTTAAATGTGTTTAATTTCAGTTGAATTTTATTATTGATAATATTAAGTGTTTGAAGTCAGTTTACAAAATTAAATTAACGTCGCTTTTTTTATGTAAATTATGTAACGTGAAAAATTATTGATCAAAATCTAATAATTGGGAGCATTCTTCAAATTTCATCCAACCCAATCTTCTTCTATATCTTTCATCACATAATTAATAAGATATAAGTTGCTGCTTAAATCATGAGTCGAAAATAAAATGATTAAAACATTGCAGAAAAATTATACATAGTTCAAATATTTTCAAGACTGATCCTTTTATTTTACTTGTATCAGAGAATGCATTTTTTATATTTGATACAAGTTAGTTTCACGATAGCCCAACGTTTTACATAAGATAAATATTTTGAAAAAATGCAAAATTTGAAGTCTCTTATCTCCATAACTATTAATATTAGGACACAGATATTTGGACGTTTTCAGCTTACAATATAGATAATTATAATTTAGACAATTTAGATAGAAATCTACCTGTAAGGTAGGTACTATGGTAATTCATTATTTTATGAATCATATGTAAGTTAGCTGAAAAATAAAGCTATACCTACGGATGTAAACAATAAAAAACAAAATGATATGTTTATACTTGCACCAGTCAAGAACAAGCTGAAAATAGTTGAGAGATGTCATCTATAAAAGTTACAATAAATTTTAATCTTGTTTAACATGTCAGAGATGTCATCTACAAAAGTTACAATTATATATACCTAAATATAGCACTTGTCTAAGACCACTTGTAGTCATAAACTCACGAGTGGTCTTAGACAAGTGCTATATTTATATATAATTATAATACGTCAATCCACAAAGTTAACGCCAATTCAATAAATAATACAAAAGTAACAATAAAGTTTAAACTTGTTTGTCTCCCGGGATGAGTCTCTAACCTCTGACCACAAGAGTGAGTACTCTGCAAGTGTCTTAAGCAGCAAGCAGGATGTTAATGTTATTTTATAAACTGTATTGTCTGCTTGTATAATTAATAAATTTATAAATGATTAAGAAAACATCAACAAGTACCCACCTTCTTATTTCCATACAATCGTCCTCAAATTTAACGTGCCAACAAAGTTTTTGAGATACACTTGGGGTCAAAGATACGAATGCTGAGACAAAATAGGTAGATATCCGCGTACGTTTGTAGGTACATAATATAAACTCGAATGTATGTGTATAAATTAAACATGAGTTTATTTATGAGGCGGTCATTAACTCGAGAGAAGTTTCGTTTCTTTTATTTAGTTCTTGTTTTTCTTTTCTTCGCTCTCTTCTGTCTCTATCCCCCAGCTTCCTCGGTCCACGGTCCGCGTGTGTGTCTGTAAGTCTGCACCGGTTACTCTCAAAGTTCCCGGCTCTCTTATAAATATTCCAGTGTTTATGTAAGTGTCTCTGAAAGATTCTGTCGCGTAATTTAAAATGTTGTATTAGCCATCGTACAAATTAACGGTGTCGTAGTTTGTGTTAGTTATATGATTGTGAAAACATATCGCTGATGAAGCCATTAATACTTATTGATATGATCGCGGTTAGATCGACAAATAAAATTGATTAGCACGAAATGAAAATGGGAACTTCATTTGGTTCAGACAATTGAAATAGCAATACCGTTCGATTAGAGCCAATTGGAGGATATTGATCCATTTAACCCACTTACCGGTTATCCCATTAATACATGAACATCTCTTTATTAATTGCCTCGTGTTCCGTTTTGCGTCAGCTATTTCCGCTCTGCACTTAGTCATCTGCCGGCTCATCCGAATCGTCGGCCTGAAATTTCTCCTCCAGTTAATATTTAACCGTTGACCCTGGATAACCCACGTCGCCATGGAGACGTGAAATTTGCATAATCCTTCATCTTTCTCGCATCCCGAGGCTGTGGGGGGAAATGGCCGGAGCGGGGCGCGGAGAAAAATAAAGGCGGCCAAAATTATCCCAGAAACAAAGAAGCCGCTGATAAAGGCGGGAGATTTGTAGCTGGTGATTTTTTCGCGCGGGCATTCATTCCTACTTCCTGTTCCGGGCGTCCGCCGGATGCACTTTTTCACGGAAACTTTTCAGCGTTACGATCTGACGCCCGTTCGCGTAACGGCGGATCCGTTGTACGAAAATCGTGTGACGGATGACGCTCGCCGTAGACTTCCGCCCCCTGTGAGAAAAGTTGAAACACTTTAAGATATATTATTTGTGAGAAGTAATCTGTATAAATAATTACTATTGAGAGGATCACTGAATGTCTGTCATCTGCTAGAAAGTTTATTACGAATTGATTTATTGAGGTCAAACGAAATTATTTAAAAGATAGATATAAGGCTTAATTGATACAGGAGCTGCCTTGCGGTGGAAAATTATTTTAATTTTCACTAAAATAAGCTGGTAATATTGGTAGTAACAAAATAATTCGGCGTGTCTAGTACTAAATTTAGTAAAGTAAAAATTAAAATTGAATTTAATGAGCTCGATAGTTTTGTAAGAAATTATTAAAGTAAAATGGTTAAATCGTTAATTGTTCTTGACTATCTATTGCTGGCACAGATTTGTCTACGGCTGATTGTATTTCGTCACATTTTATACACATGCAGTATGGATGAAAAACTTGTTTAAATCGTATTTTCTACATCATCTAATGTTCTATTATTATGAAATTCTACATTCTACTATTGTGAAATAAATTACACAACATTGCGACAAAACCAGCCATCACATCTTCTCATATTAGTAATTCAATAATGCAGTCAGGTATTTCATTCTCCAGTTCTTCAATAGCTACCCACTTAATGTCATTTTATTTTTTATAATTTATTTTTAAATACTTTGATATATTCTTATGAATATATAAATTTATTTATTTAAAAAAATATTTTTATTTTTTCTTTTGTTATTTTTGCCCAATTGTTTTTAGAATTAACTAAACATTTCAGTAGGTCATTATCTCGACACATACCTATTAAATAAAAAAAATAGTTATTTATAAGATGAGTAAGATATTTTTAAAATCTTTAAGTAAGTAATGTCATTTCTCAGCTGTTTTTCTCACTAGAGACGTAGAGACTAGGGTCTCTTCAGATGTTACATAGACCAGACACACTTTACTGATTTTATTCATCCCATTAATAATTTTGGTTTATGGTCGCGTCTTGTGTATAATTATGAAAATGGAGTAGTTGAAATTTTTCGTTAAACAATAGTGAATATATAATGTGTTGATTTTTTTTGTTGTTAGATTATTTTGTGTTAAACTAGTTAAATTATTTTTAGTAGGTGTTTTCAATTTTAGTTACCTACTGTAAAACCATTATTTATATGATATTAAATTATTTAAAAAAAAGTTAATGCATTAATGTTCACAAATTACCACACATACTCGTGGGTTTTTAAAAATATCTGACCTGCCTAATATCGTGAAGATACTTAAGTATAAAATATTTTTTAATTCGGAATTTACATTTCAATTAGGTACATTTTCATTACTTAATAAAAATACGTTGAATATATAAATAAACTCTTGCTCAAAAGCCATATTAATTATTTATAAATCGTTTTAGTTATTTATTTCTTAATCATATCGACTTTGTTACAATCGTATTTTTTTGATGATTTGTTAATTTTTCACACTTATTTTTATTTTTCTTTTAACGATTCCTGGATTCACTTGCACATCTATATATTAGCAACAGTACCAGCGCTTTATTGTATACTCGCTAGTATTTTTACTGCTACTTTTAATACAACATTAATTTTATGCTCAGCTGTTACCTACTTACCTTTTGATATTTTTCTCAAGCTGTGTCCCAATATAAATATATTTATTTCCTATATACACAACCATATGTCTCGTTTAATATATCATTCAGTTTATTCTCCGCTGTAACCTTACATAGAATATTAAAACTAACTATATCTTAGGAATATATTTCCCAAATACACAATGATAATGATACAATAACAGTACATTAATTATGATGTTTAATAAAGTAAATTAATTGAGTAGATGCATTAGATACATTACACCTCTGAACCTATTCACGGCTCACCGCTCACTTAATTCCAAACAACAATATTTCTCTCATCTTACGTAGCTTCTTATCGCTCTCTCGGGGCACGTAATGGCCGGCATGACTAGATTTTTGCCGTATTGGCACATTGTGCATTAAATAGCTATTGATTTATGGCCATAATTCAATTTGCTCGGCGCCTCTGTGTCCTATACATGTCGGTGCATCATGCATTTTAAATCTGGACACTCGAGAGTCAAGCGAACATCTGCCGTCGGATTCAATTAACAGAACAAAGATAACGTTCTTAATTGCATGCACAGATCAGCAATAAGTTGAATGAATTATGTGTGTTTTTGAATAATTTTATATTAATGCTTGAAACGCTGTATGACCTTATAAACCTTACGATAAACACATCATAGTTATAAATATATGAATTAATTTGCAGCAAATGCTTTCGATTACGTTTCGGTTCCTTTCTGTAAATAATCATTAATAGATAGGTGAACAATCTCTAACAAATTAGAATAAATATTGGACAGTTTTGAGAGGAAAGTAGCGTAAATTTATGAACCTAGAAATAAGCACACGATTTTTCTGAGCTCCTCTACCAAGTGTAGGTACCTACCCATCTCACTTATTATGGAAAAGCTAGAGAGACATTACAGTCCTTGATGATCCAATTCTGGATCATTAAATAGAATCATGTACCTATAGTACAGAAAATTTAACACTAATATAATAAAAGATCGTAGAGTCAATAACTATTTCCGATTTATTTATTTAATTATTCACTTTTTGTAAACATATTATTAAAATGGCCGATTTATTTCCAGTTTGCAATTTCTTCAAACTAACACAGAATTTTGATGAACAATTTAATTTTATTTTCGGTATACAATGTTTCAGTCACAAAACTAGCTCTGTAGATTTTTGAAATTAATCAAAGGTATAGAACCTTCTAAATTTCTTCTAACAAAAGTTTGGATAATCAACACATCAAAATTGTTTTCATAAACGTTCATAATTTTGTAGAAACGCCTTAAATCTCAATCACAAAATATGTATGTTTACTAATTTATTGTGAATATTTTGAGAAATAAACAACACATTTATTGATTGACATTGAAAATTCATTTTGTGTAGGACAACTCTTGACTGTCTTTTGTCATTCATAACTTAATTAATATAAAAATTAATTCCTTGCTAATTTTGGAGCGAAGTGCTGTTTTTCCGTTGCTTCGTTCTTTGGACTTCATTTCAGGTAGCAGTCATGTAGGTGGCTATATAGCTGCTACATAGGCAACGCAGTGTTCGCTTAATGATCTGCCCACGCGTTAGCAAACAACCCCGCATTTTTCATAAAATTAACCAATGAAGTCATAAAAGCAACTACGGCTCGGTTAACTAACTCAAGCACCGCCGTGAAGTCATGACTTCGCTGCAATTATACAGATTTAAATCTAGTTTGGTAAATTTGAATGTAGATTAGCATTGTGTGTATTTTGATATGCTCTGTAGTTAAAAGTTGTATTTCTGTTCGGGCCTCGCCTTGTGAATTATAACGTGCCACTAATTAAGAAGAATTACCCAAATTACGACCGCTGGTGAAATAGCGTAAGCCTGGCTTTACTGCTACAGGGTAAACTGGAAATATCTATCCGGGAGCCAACGTAATTTTTAGTGTTTTTAATAGGGGTATCTGTTATTTTTTCGATCAACTGCTAGTGTCACGAAACAATGATTAAATTATGGTATCATAATATTTTTAGTTGCTTAAATATAACCGTTGTTTCGTTCACGGAGTTCATTATTAAAACAATTTAATTTAAACACTACGTTTGAATTCACTGTTGAGTAATAATATTAAGCCTAAGCACTTTCAATGGAGACACCTATCATCTTCAGAAGCAACATTAGAGCTGTTTTTTGCGTTAATTTGGTTCATGAATCCACATATTGTATCAATGCAGGTATGTAGGTTTAATTCTTATAAAAATGATTTAGATTTTTTTTTTAATTTCTTCCAACTTGTATATGTATGTTTTTGGGGTTACATCAAATTGAATCATAATATTATATGCCTATCTTGAACCTGTTTATGATATTTGATTTTTTTTACAAGAAATACATTATTGTAATGATATTTTGAATTGTGATTAGAATTATTTTAGTTGAGCATTATAAAAATTAACAGCTTAGTATATTTGAATCTGTTCTCTGTTCTAAATTGTATAAATGAATTACAATGTGTTAAAAAATCTGAATTTTTAGCAGTTATTTAAAAGAAACCTCAAAATTAATTTAAATTTGATTTAGAGTATTGAGTTAAGCAAAAAATTAAACTTTGTTTATTCGCTTTCAAAAATTAAGATTATATTTTAATTTTTATCTATTATATATCTTTTAATATATTAACCGATCAAATTATTTATTTGGTAGATAATTTAAAGCAAAAAAACTTCAGCCTATTTATTTATTCATCTCCAGCCCACGTCTGTTCATTTCTGTAGTGGATACTTCTAATGACAGCCTATTCAATCATCTCTTTTCGGTATCCCAAATCCAACTGCTTCCTTCTGAAATATTTCTAAAGTTAATCCAGTAGAATCTTCATTCTTGTTAGTTTTTAACCCTAACAATGATTGCTATTACAAAACTTGATAGGCATACTGTTTCATAGTGATTTGATACAATAGAGTTGATACCATGGATTTTCAAACGGGTAGTTACGACCATTGTTTTGTAATAAAAATTCATCTTTTTTTTTGTTAAAATTGAATTATATTTTTTTTCTCGTACTGTATTTATAATATAACTAGCTAAAGCCCATTAAAAATAACTGAAATTTTTTTGTTTGAATTCAGCTTTATATTGAAGATTTATTATGTCCTAGTGTTAGGTATACAGATCAAATCATGTATTAATTTCACTTCTAAAAATTTATATTTATATATTTGCGCAACCTGGTAAAATTAGAGTCGAATATTGTTACATCGAGAATAATGCATTTTTTTTGCTTATTATACCTCGTTATCTTTGATCACATCATTATTTGCACCACATGGTAGCGTTAGTGACGGACATTTTTACGTTGGGAATTATTTATTTATTTATTTTTATTTATTTATTTAAATAAATCCTTGTTTACAAATAAAGGTACTTAATACTAATTTAACAATAAAATATAAGATAAATTACACTTTTTTTGTTTTGTTTAATTTGTGAATTATGCCACTCTACTAGGCTACGCCTGTCCCAGAGTGGCGTTATAGAACACAATTATAATATTTTTTTGAATTCGTCAGTAATATTTATTTTCATAAGGTAGTAATTATGTATCTACAAAGTATCAAGTGCAATGTTAGTGATAAGTTGAGTGAGTCATAAGTCCAAGTGTAAATATGTGTAGAGTAATTGTTTAATGTAAAAAGGGTTAATATTTTGTTTAAGATTATTTTTTATTTTCCTTAATTAATTAATTTATTTATATAGGTATATATTTTTATTTGTAGACATTAGTAGACATTGTAGAATTATGTATTTTGATATTAAATATAGTGATATTGACATCCTAACCACCGAGTATTATGTTGGGCCAGTGAAGTCCCGCGTGGACCCACTTTAAATCCCTTCCTCCTCACCCCCGCCGCTTTGCCTCCCCACACTTCAGGCTTATGGACGCACGCTACCCTAGAGGGTTTTTGTGGGTCGCTTAAGTTTACCTGGGATGTTAAACTGCGTTTTCACACCTCCGAATTTGTTTTCACAACAATAAAACCTACTACGAACTGTGTTTTCCACATTAAAATTTTATATAGATATGACGTAGGTACCCACTTAAAATGGTAGCTAGACACAGGATATATTAATATTTGCTTGTTTATTTATGTTAGCAGATACTTGCATTATTTTGTTTCCTTTTTTTTACTACTTTGACTTAGTTTGAAATCGTTGCAAAATCGTCATGTACATAATTAGTTAGTACCTACTGAGATTTTATCAGTTGATAACAAATACATAATGATAAATGTAACACAATAATTACAATTATGTTTACAACGTTTTTAAAAAATTCCGAAATTTCTTGGTTTTCTATTATATTAATTAGTTTTAAAAAATATACTATTACCTTTTAACCAAAATTTGTTTTCTTAACTTACCTACTACTTTCGACTGATGAGAGGTATCAGCAGAATCATTAATGTTATTTAGTGATTAATTTTAGTTCATTTCCTATTATATTGACATAATAATAGATAGAGTGAGGAATGAACAAATAAGAAATGAATGTAGTGCTGGCTGTAGTATGGTAGATAGAATAAAGAAAGGGGTGCTGAGATGGTTCGTTCATGTGGAACGTATGAACGAGAAAAGAATGGTTAAGAAAATATATGAGGCGATTGTTGAAGACTTCAGGAATAGAGGGCGTCCGATCAGATACTACAAGTATTTGAGGATGGCCCTGTTAAAATCCTCAAAAACCGTAGAACTTGTATGAGATGTATGAATGTGGGCGAAGCAAAAATGGTATGCCAGGATAGAAGAGTGTGGCATTCAATCCTCTGCCTACCCCTGGTGAGAACGGCGTTATGGTTATTTATTTAGTTAGTAATAAAAAATACTAGAAACAGATTCGTTAGTGGCCGACTATAAAAAAATAAACAATCGATCTATAAGTGTTATAAATACACTTTGCTATTTAAGTTATGTTCATAAGAGTTCTGTAGCGATCTCCAGTAACGAAATGTTCTTCAGTCTAGCATGTTAATAGGTGGATATTTCATACATTTTCTGTAATAAATATTCCACATAATTACTGGTACAGATTTTAAATGGTGAATTCTCGCACATCTCATTGATTGCGTAACTCACACTGACAATTTTTCTAGGAATTAATAGAATTCAAGTTATGTAAGCTTATGTGCATGGTAAGACATAGGTAACTACCATGCCGGATCGTGAAATCAAGAGTTCTGCATCCGATAAGATCCATTAAACGTCAACTCTCACGTAAGCCTCTACTACAACCGCAAGAAGAATAGTAGAAATACACAGCAATCAATTGTTCTCTACCAGAATAGAAATTCTCTAAAGGGGCAACTAGTATGGCAGGTTTAATTTGTGGATCTTTTTAGCCTTAGTAATAAAACAAGGTGCATAAGTTATTTACAAATAGACTGTAATTATTTATTTTCACAAAATCATATCCTTGAACGTAAGATGCCAAACTCTAAGGTCAACATGTACTTCAGCTACAGAAAGGGTTGTAGAACCGATGAACCATTGCCAAAAGACTAATTTTAGTGAACGAGCACTTTATTTGCGGTGGCAGGCCCAAAGGCGTGTAACTTTATTCTATCCATAATACGGAACATTGCAACATAAACATTGTAAATTGATATTTTGACGTTGCAATTTTTTATTTTATGTATTTTTCTATAATTTTTTTTTAATTTACATTATCATTGTTTATCAACAATCTACTTTATAGGAACACTTTTGAAATTGTCTTAAAGTGTTCGAATAATAACCTTGCAAAATCTCACACCTACGCAAACGCAAAATTCAACCTACATAATAATGTTCTTTCATAATCAATACAATGCTAGTACATGGGTATGAATTGCACAAAAATACAATCCGTGTAAGAAGAAAGCGACCTCTGTGTGCTGTGCACAAACACATATTTATTGTATAATATTAACGGCTCGAGTAATTCACCGAGATTATCCAAATCCTATATAAATGGCGGTCCGCCATAAACAGGGCATCCATTCTCAAGTTTTGAAACGTAAAATACCCCGTTCCCGCCAAAACCCAGTCCCGAAGGACATTTGGCAAGGATACAGGGTTACGATGAATTTTTATTTTCCACGCCTCAAAAATATTTACGAGAGGAAATTCATTCTCAATTTTAAATTTCGCTAAGTACCCACCTACGTATTTATCTTCTATTTTACTACGGTCAAATGTTGTTTCGGGTCTGCATGGATATTAGTGGCACCGTGTATATCCATAATGATAAATACCAACGCAGGTAGGTACTACTAACCTAGACAGTTTTTTTATCATTTTAACAAAAATATTTGTGAAATATGATTTAGGTAGGTAGGTATATGACTAAACTTGTACCTACTTGAAGATATATGACTGTAGGTACTTCTAAAATATTATTTAGATATGTAGGTATATGACTAAAAATATTCTGTAAAAGCATTGTTTTATTTTGTAAGAAAATCAAAAGTTCAGCACGAGAAAATCAAAACAATTATGTTGCGTTGAAACCTGCTACAATATGTCCTTAAAATAATTATCATACAGGTAGGTACCTACCTACCTGCTCTTTAACTGATTTAATTATGTTTTCTTTTACAAATTAAGTATTTAATAAGTACCGACATAATGATTTATGAAAGTTTTGAGGTCTAAGTAGTATACACTTAGGTATATACCTAGGTAGGCACCTACTTACATTGGTTCCATAATATATTCTCAGTTTCCCTGGAAAAGATGTCAATATATTCTTCAAATTTAAACCACAATTTTCGAGACTGCATTGTACCTAAATTACATAGGTATTCTTTTAATTTGGGGCAAAGCTCAGTAATATTACATATACCTAACTATCTTAAATTATTTCAAAAACTTGATGATAGTATATAGTTACATTTACAAACACGTACAATGTAACCATTACACCAGCATTAGCCGTGAAAAATGATGGGAGATAATTATAAAATTGCTTTAAAAAATGTCAAGTCCGTGTAGTTTGGTAGCGCGACCCTTGCATGTAGCCTGAACCGCACGCTGATTGACGAGTCACACTCGGCTGCCCGCGCCTCATTAGCGGCTAGTTAGTGTGGTTGTTGTAATTCCTTCCGTAATTCCAGCAAGCTACGGAAGGACTTCGAAGTTAAATAGTTGATTACAAACAAAAAATTAACACTAATACGTATAAGTCGTGACATATTGGTTATAAATAAAATTATTGGTTACATAAATAAATTAAAATAAAATATTCGAAAACGAATAGAAATATTCATCATACAGTCATCTATTTAGTAGTACCTAATGTCTTGGAACCAGAAATAATCTCACTCATATATTTCATAATAATGAAGTTGTAAAAATAACATTATTTATTTATAGTCCAACATTGGTTCAGCAATATCGTTTAAATGATGCTTATCGTTCGTGTCAATAAACATTAAATAAAACCGTAATTTGATTTCATAAAGTAAATATTATATAAAAAAATAATTTATGCGAGGCTTTATGCGATTATACATTTTGTTTTAGTGTTAAATTAATTACAACGCTTATAAATATTTACAGAAGTCTATATAGATATGAAGCGATGACATAATTATTTCGTACAATTATTTATGATTAAAAACATTGAGCTTTCTTGCAAAATTAATGAATAATTTATTAGTTATTACAAACATTATCCATAGATGAAAGATACTCGTACAATAGTTTGTCGATTATCTTGAAATATATATTTTTTTAATTTTTCTCAATTGTACATTTAAAAAAGGAGACTAGCTGGAATAAAGTTGGCTTTACTTACTTTATGTCATTGCACTTTGAACATGATGGTTGTGAAATTTGTCTTTGAGTAAGAATAATAAATACCTACATTGTAAATATGTTCTCTATGTGAAATATTTCATTTGCAATAATTTTTATCTTCATATTAGGATGGTATGTGTCGGTACCAACCTCCTAAAATATTTTAGATTATTCTTGATTATATTTTATTTCATATAATATGTATAAATAAATCCATCTAAATTTTGAGGCATATTTTGAATTGAAATAAATAAATAAAAGTATTATCCACACTTCAGTTAGGTAGTTACTCTAGATAGTCTTTGGAGCATCCGTAAAACGTAGGTATAAAATAATAGGTATTTTTTATATAATTATATTCAGACATATTAACTTTTTTCAAAAAGAGCAAAATGATTTTGTCGTAACATTATTAATATAATGATTTGTAAAATGGACCTGGTTATTTATAATATTAAATTTACTATTAACACTTTTTTCTTTACCTACTTCCTTAGCACCACTTAAATTCCCTACAAGGAGAGGTAGAGAGAATAGAATCTCCAGAAGGTCCTGTCATTCATTTTCATATATCTTCCAGGGGCGTGCAGTGGGAACAAGAAGCATGACTTTTTCCTAAGCATATATTTTGAAAAGAAACCGAAATAAGAGATATATCTCGTAAAATTCCAATCACAATAATTAACATTTTATTCAGATTTTAATATTTCATAATATTCTGCCAGATAAATATTTAATTTTTTCCCAAATACACGGTTAAATAAAAGTCATGCTTCTTGTTCCCACTGCACGCGCCTGATATCTTCTCATACCTACATAGGTACCTTCTCATCGAATGTTAACAGGGCTGTCCTCAAATATCTTGTTTTTTTGGTTATTCCAGGTACGTAAATACTTAAAGGCATGTTACTCGTATATTATCATTCTATAATTCATTCGAATCACCTGAAATTATTTCAAATGTCTTATTTACGCACCAGAACATTAAAATTAATTCTGTAACCATAAAAATTCAATTCCAAAATCCGTAGATCATACCGGAGAAGCGGTCGACATCGTAAAACTTACAGTAGCCGCTAAAACTCTCATATTTATGGGCCCACTCAACGACTTTTACTACCCGTAATATAAATTCCGTACAGTTTATTATTGTATAAAACAAATCGTAAAACAAACAATGCTCATATTCGGCGTCGTAACATTAATTTATTTAAACGCCAATCAAGCAGAGTAAATACAATTTAAAACACCATTCGGAATAAAAATAATGGAGCCATTTTGATGTGCGCGATGGCCGTCGGCGCTCGCCCGCTTCGGCCGCCGTCGGCGCGCATGCGCGGCCGGCAGCGCGGGAAGCAGGCGGGGCCCCGAGCCGGGCCGCGTTCAATTCTTTCAAACTTTTCTACCTACGAGAAATAATATTAATAACATTTCTATGACTACGCATTGAAAAATATATTACTTTTATAGTAATGCGACCGCTTAAGGAAGCGGCATGGCTACGCGTGTCTGATAAATATTTGTTTATAAGTAAAGACACAGTAATATGATGGTTTTATCAGTGAATTAAATTATTGATAATTTAAGTACCTACCCACTATTTCATGAAAATATTTCCGGTTTAATAAATGTAGGTATTATATTATATAAAGCTAATCTTATAAGTAGGTAGGTACCTACCCACATTTATAATTTTATTTTATTATATTTATTTTCATCGGAGTTTACTTCAACTCGTAGGTACCTACCTAATTAAACAGGACTTTAAATAAATTGTTAATATTAGTTGTAATATAAAAAACTAAATTAAAGGGTATAGGTACATAAGTTTTTTATTATCTGTAGCCATATTAATACCTACCTACCATTTCTTGTCAATATTTTACGATAAATAATTGATATATCTATTGATCTTTTTATAAGATTATTTATATAATTTTTTTGTTTGTTCTGGAAACTTATGATTTGATATTGGTAGGGGGTAGATACCTTCTTAAAAAGCCTGATTGTTTCCGGGTAGAAAATCTAGTAAAATGATGTATATTTTAAACACATATATATATATATATATATATGTTTGAAAGTACTAAGAATATTGATGTGACACGTCTTCCGTGTTTGCATCTCTATTTAAAAAAAATGTAAGCCGTTCATTTTTTAATTAAACGCTATGATTTTCAAGATTTTCTATTAAATTAAATTGTCAATTTTCTCATTATTCTACGACGTCGTTAATAATAAGGAATATTGAGCTTAAATGCAGTTTTCTTTTTCGGAGGAGTGTAAATAATGCAACCGCCTTAAAAGGTAACAGCTGCGCCTAAAAACTTACAAAGTTTTTATTAGGGCGGCAGCGTAAGGGTAGATACTGAAGTTCAATGCACCCCGACCAACTTTCTAACCGCGTTAGAAAGTCGCCACGCTTCCCGGTAAGGCTTTCACCTCGCCGTAAAAAATATTAAAAAGGTTCATTTTTACAATTGTGCGACTTTTTTGAAATGCCCATTTCTTTACTGCACGCCATAAAATTGTTTTTGGGGATTGTTTACTTCAATAGTTTAAAACGTTCAATAGACTTTTGACAAGAGTAATTAGGGTAAAATATTGCTGTGAAGCTTATCTTTTTTTTATAAATTATTTACAGTCAAATACTTGTTATCTGCTTTCTTGCAAGTATAATTTTTGCGTAAATATTTTGATCTCGATATTTTTGTTTTTAATAATTCAACGATTAGTAATGGGACGCATTTTTATTACAAGGTACCTATTATTTGCCGTAAGACAAAAGATGAGCTAGGTCTTACACAAATAATTTAATTATAGAAACGTCCGTATGTCCATGTCGCATAGCAAAATAAAATAAAAAAGATTTGCTATCAATTCTATAAACATATATATAAACAAAGTAAATGTTGTTTCAAATGTATTTTCGTTCATATTTAAAATAAATCAATATGATTAATGATTGCTTTCCCGCATTATGGATGGGTTACTTCTAGTACCTATTGTAAAAATACTAAAAATTTAAATACTTAAGTATATTAGGTATTTATCTACTAAGCCCATGTGCTTCACGCACTGAACGGAGCCTTTGTCTATGTATAAAGGAGGTATATCGTTTTCGAAATATTATTAATGTAATTATGTATATTTAAATATCAAATATACTTAATTAAATATTAAATAGATTTTTTATATGTGGTAGATACTACCTCTTTATAAGGTACCTACCTACCTCTCATATTTATCTGCAATTCAAAAATATTTATATATAAACTCATACTTATTTAAATTCGGAATCATATTATTACAGCGATCGACGAGATATTAGGTACCTATTTCCATATAGGGTAATAAAAATATATCGATCCATATAGAGTTTTGCGTCTTACAACGTGCTATTGGATTTGTCACATGCTATCTAAATCTTGCACAATTAATGCATTTAGGTAAATAACTTGCACGCAACTAGAATTTGTGGGAATGAAATATTTATATCGTAGAATTTTATGACAGATTAAAATACTGTTATAATATTTTCATCTAAATGTATGGTTTTTAATTATTTCTTTCGATATTTAATCATGCACGACTTGTAGAGAACCTACACGTTGCTAAAGCTATAAATGACATAATTTTCGGTTAACAAATTTATTAGCGAATAAGTATTAACAATTTTATTACTTTTTATGTAGAAATCTATCACCCTATTTTTCGACCGGCCAATATATTTTTCAACGCTTCATCTGTAAGTTTGTCAAGATAGTTATTAAGCGGACATGGTGGAAGCTAATACTTGAAAACATTGACGTTTTTCTATTTCAAAATCTAATTTGAATTCCATATGTATGTATAGCGATTCTAATCTTGTTGATGTTATGTATAGGTAGGTAAATATTAGTATCATGAAATTAAAGTTGAGGTGGCTGTTAAAGATTATGATTAATTACTAGTAGCAATTATAAAAAAAATATATTGATATAGGTACACTGATAAATATCTGTCATATAAATTTTAAAATATCATTATGTACTAAATTACTGAACGGTTTTTTTATTTTTGTATCTATGTGTGCGGACTATTTTAATCTAAAATAATGTTAGGTAGGTATAATTAGGTACCTACTTGTTTTGGCACTAGGGAACCAAAGTTATCAGAAATATGTCAGCAAAATGTTGCACGTGTTAAATATTCGCAAACGGAAATTCAGGCTCCGCTGTAAATAATATTTGAATAGGAAATGTTTTTAAAATAATGCACGCAGCGAACATGCGAATCGCATCCGGCCTAAGGGACGCTCTCTCTGGGGAGAAGATGTTCCGTACATTACCGCTCGTAATAAATTAATTCGGCATCAAAGCGCATGCGCCGTAATGGCGGCCGAGAGATAAATTTTCTCACTCGGTTAATGTCTACAATGTTTGGTACATTTGAAAGCTTTCCATTTATTTTGAAACAAGTCCGTTGACAAGTTTACTGAACAGCCGCATTAATCTTTTACCCGTGCTCTTACTAAGGTAATGGATTCTATTTTAGAAACGTATTGAAAAATGTATGTAGATAATTAAGTAGTTACCTACCTACCTACTATCATAAAACCTGTGTAGGAGTATCGGTGAAAGTGAAAACTTATTAATTTCATGTTATTTTCTTAAATCAAATTAAAAAAAACGCGATAAGTAAGAATAACTTAATAATTATTATGGTATTCATGCTAAAACTTGTGTTTACATTGAAAATTATGTCTGCGCAAGCGCTAAAGAGGTAACATTTGTTTGTTTATTTTCATTAACACTGTATTTTATCTTTGATTTTTTGAATATACGCAAGAAATACTGCATGCAACAAATGAAAAAATGAACTGTTGCGATGTATTTAGATTAAATCCAATTAGTGCATTATTTTCACGTCGAATAAAAACAACAACAAGAGATAAGATTCAAAACGGTCGCGAAAATTTCGAAACCGGCTCGGAGGCGGAATACGAATCACTTTTACAAAAACACCAGGCATTGAGGGCATCACTTTTCACTAAAATATTCCAAATTAAATGTAAAATCTTTCATATACAATTGAAAAACAATGCAGAGAAACCCACAAAAACTTGCTTCCATTTCCTAAAGGCAGGCAGACTGTATTCGAGTCCAATATGGCCGCCGCGTCGCGCGCGCGGCGGGGGCGCATGCGCAGCTTTTTCGACGCGCGCAAAGCGAGAGGGAAACAAGTCTGTCCGGTTGGGCGCGGTGCGTGCGAGGGAGGCGGGACGATTCGTTAGTCAAGGACAGAGATGTATGGTTGGCGGTGAAGTGGGAAAACATGGACGCCCTGCGAGACCCGATTCGAACTGGAGGGAACTCGCCGACCGGTTTAACCTTTTCGCCGCGCGGTGTGAAGGGAATCCAAATGATGTGCGAGGAAACGTTTTGAAAAAATCTGGGAACTAAATGTAAATTTATAAGATAATACTATGATTCTTGTATTTTGTAGACATTGTTTGTTTGTATTCAGCGATTTTTTTAGAAAATTATTTCCCACGAAAGTTAACGCCACTTATGATTATTTCAGATTATCATCTTATGCATGTCTGGATGTATAACCACCTAACAATTTTAAATAATTTCAAAGATAGGAATGCATTATGAAAAAAAAAATGGAAAAAAGTGTTCCTTTCTTTTTTCGTAGATACCTACCTATTTTCATTTGAAATTTTGGGTGAATGTATGCAATTTTCGTAAAAGATTCCATTTTTCGTATCTCTTTTTCGGTATAACATATTTTCGATATTATAATGATTTAAAAATAATAATAGGTATGCATCGAAATGAAATTTATTTCCATACTAGACCATGACCACTGTAAGAATGTGGTTGAACTTATCTGTGCACAAACGCAGTTAGAGGAGGGACGTGACCTAAGCTAACAAGCGGCCAATGAGGTTCAGTTGCCACTCGAAATTAAACGATGCATTCTAAGGTCATTTTCTAACTGCTTACTTACTTGAGAAATTGCTTCAAAGAGTTAAACCGAGACAGCTTGGTGTAAGGAAAATTAACTAATGAATTATATTTGATAAAAAAAATATCGGTTAAAATTATTCACAAACGTGCATATTGTTCTACGGGCCTAATACACGTAATTTTTTCACGACAACTAATTTTTATTCTTTTAAATAGTAAAGATAATATTAAATAATGATACTTTCCTTTTCAATTTTACGTTGTGATGTAGATGTGTGGTGAGCAACTGGTAGGCAGGCGTATGCAGTGAGAACATTGAAGAATTACTTTTATTTTTGAAAAAAATAGATATTTGATATTTATCTGACAGAATACAGGTAATGATGTATTAGAATATAAATATTATTATAATAATTGTGATATGAATATTAAGAGATAATTTCGTTTTTTTCAACATGTATGGTAACATTCTTTAATGTTCCCACTGTATCTATGCCCATGGTGGTAGGGGCCATAATGAATAATTTTACGGGAGCCCAGTAGAGGTACTAATTATTTTATACATGGCATAAGTGCTAAGCTTTGTCTAAATAATAGTAAGAATTTTTGAAATTATCTTCTTTTGGCGCATTTAGGGTAAAATTTTTACTGTAACGGAAGTTGCGCAACGTAGAGCGTGCGCGTTGTACCGAAAATGGATGTAGCGGATGTGCGAGACTGCGAAATGCGCGCGCATCCATTAAACTATCAAAAATGTATTCACTTGAAATTAGTGTTCCAGCAATATAAATGATGTATTGTTGAGCATTTTGAATCGGGTAGGTATCAATCATAAAGATGCTTAATCCAAAATCTGACGAATGATTGGTTATTGAATTAAAAATTAAACCTATTTATAGAATTAGAATTTTATGTGTGTATGTTAATGTCGATGTTTTTGCAAAAACGAAGTAGGAACCTAATTGTCAGATATTCGTTTTTAAAACAAAAAACGCATTCATTCATTCGACATTCAATGCGGCTGTCAAAGTTGTATAGTATCGAAACTTTTGAGTAAAGAACCGAAAATCAATAAAATATGATTTTGATTGTTTGATTGATTCGTCGCATGATTTGTCTTTGAGTCGTCGTAAGATGTCGACTGGAAGACATTTATCTCTTATTTTAACCATCACAAACCAATAGTTTACATTTGTACCACTTCATAATTTAAGTACATTATTGTATTATTAATTATATTTATCATCTCCCTAGACATCGAATTATTGTATTAACATACATTTCTAACTAATAAGTATGTAGAAATCAATTATCACAATCACGTACAACCAAAGAAGTATAACTTCTACCATGCGTACATGAGAACACGCTCCTCCATTTTTTACATGTTATTACATGCACGCATCTTTTAAAAAATACTTCTTGTCCTAAAAATTGCACATAAAAATGTTTATAAAATACAGTCCATAGTTATGAAATTGCAAGTTTTTGTTAAGTGTGTTAATATTTTCACTTATCACGTGGTAGTTATCAGAAACAATGGAATGTTACTATTTTTTTGGTAAACAATCACATATTCTTAACATGTTCAAAAGTTAATTAAATAAATTCAATAAAATAAATCACGTGTGCTCGCAGTTGCCATAAATTTAATAGTATTCTTATGTTATTATAGAAACTAGAATTTAGATTCGATGGTGAGCCATCAGCAGAGAAAGGGTTTTATCATTCGTGAACAGGGCCCGCCGACAGTTGAACTCTTTGATGGCGAGCCCACAAAACCGGAATGTAAGGAACACTGTCTTAGCTCCTATTCCGAGACGATTAAATAAAGAAATGAAATGCTCCAATCATTTTTAATTTATTTATTAAGTTCAAAAAACATTAGCAGCGACCACAACATAACAAAACTTAAAATAATTTCCTGCGATTATTTATTTGTAAATTTAACGGTCGGTCGGTCGGTAATATACAAAACTAAATGAAATCAATTCATTTAGATAAAACTACATATTCATATGTGAAAATTAATTAATTAGTTTGATATTCGAAAATTCGCTGTAGTTAATTTATATAAGTACCTACCTATATATTTTTTTTATATAAAAACAAGATTAATAGGTACCTACCTACTAAAATAAATAAATAATATTTATTTATGAACTCTGTGTTCAATCGATGCACATCCCTATTTCCCATAGTCCGTCTGAATCCAGGGTTGGCTCTGATAAAATAATTTTAAAAACATTTTTATAAGATTTTAAAATTTTTTTTGTATTGTTTCAGGTATGTACCTATTTATAAAAAAACTTGAAAAAAGCTGTCTACAAATCGGTAAGTTTTTTTTAAAATCTATATTTAGCAGTAGGTCTCGCATAATACTGACTGCTTATCTACGCTTTTGTTGTACACGTAGGTAAGTAAGTGCAGAGTATAATATATCACAATAAAATGTCATACATTAAATTCATTTGGATTTGCATGCCCTTTTTGCAGAGTAGAAATGAATTGTAGGTTGTATTAAAACCACACTCCGCCAATGGCTTTATTTCCGTGGAATGCATAAGGCAATAAATTGTGTTTTTTCTTCAACAACAACGCATTAATCAAAGATCAGACGTAGTTAGGCGCTCTGACCAACTTCTTATAGCGAGGGTTGGAACCTCGCTTTCCACATGAGCAAGGCAAACTTCATCTGAAGATATTCATATTTCTAGAACCTACTCATGGACATTCCTATAAATTATATTTGTTGATTATTTTCACAATTGTGTATTATATTTCTTTTAGATAAATGTCAAGAATTTATGCCGGCGGATTACATGTATTTTAAATTTTTTTAAGGAATTAGACAATTTTATATTTAATTCATTCGGGATATATGCACAATTGTAATTAATTTATTTTAAGAATTACACTACTTATGTTCATTATGCAGGAAGTCATCCAAAGACTAGGCACTGTTTTAGCTCGTTCTAATTAAAGGTGCTACGCAGGTCTTCGCTTGCAATAATTGTGCCTTTATTATTATTTTTTCAAGTCGTACTGGCTCAAATATATAGCAGAGAAATTGATACTTAATGGTTAATATTACAAAAAAGGATTAGTGCATGATTAACATTTACAAAATTGCGATAAACATATTTGTAACTGATGTTATTTTATCCAGAGTGGAAATTAAAATATGCCAAATTCGATAAAATGCATGTCGAACAAGTTTTCTTGAGCAGATATCAGTTGTATAATTGCCACTATTGCCAGATAATTATTTTCAAGCACGTTGCCTTCTAATTTCAACAATTGCGTCCGGCAGTTTTATTTTAATGTCTTTAAATCATAATAGATCGGACTACGCAAATAATTGAAAATTTCTAAGTTTTATTCACAAAACAGCCGAGTTTCCCGAAGCTCCCCTGGCCCTCCGACAATTGACCGCTGAACCTCCGTTGCCCGAACCCCTAGCGACCCTCCCACCCCGTCCACCCTCCAGAAACCGCTGACCTGAAATGGCATCCTTTATCCGGGAAATGCAGTTCCAGCCAATAAGAATAAAATAAAATACAGAAAGAGGAAGAAGAAAAATTGGCGGGAAACGAAAATGAGAACACGCCAGCGGAAATGTAAAGCTAAGGTCTACGGTCAAATGTGTAAAGGGGTAGGTAGTACCTAACTATCCTTCCTACTGTTTATGGAAATGATAAATATTTCTTTCGCAATCTTTCCGTAGTAGAGTACTTTTCATAACAGCTGGTTTAGCAATTTCTTTAGCAATTTCTTCCCTAATGTATCCCTCTATATAATTGTTAATTAGGGTATTTGCCTTAAGGCAGGCAATTAGATATTACAATATACATAAAAGATATAAAAGATCTTAAAATGGGCAAACTAAAATACGAAAAATATAAATTGGTTTAACATAGACATACAATATGTTTATTGCAATTTATGTAGCATATCATAAGAACGTAAAATACCATAAAAATAAACGAAATTTAATAAATTAATCAATTTTACTCACATAATCTGAAATCATTTGATTCTAGTACCTACCTATAGGTTCTAGAATTAAATGATATATATATTAGGTCCTTACATATGAAATTGGCGTTTTGCCGTACTGGCAAATTTGATCTCAAATATCTTCTCTTTGGTTAGGAATTCCAAATCCAAATTTATACAGCTATTTACTCATATATTTGTGTTTTGAAAATTATAATTCATTTGTTTTTTCCTCAATTGTTTTTTTCTTTGCGTCACTCAGTTTACAAAATGAAAAACTTGAAATATCGCGTTATTTACGAGTACGAGTTCCACCGTAGCACCAGTGCT